>OY759264.1:24626849-24654349 GCA_963662155.1 Lamellibrachia columna
GTTGTCAGCTATAATTACGAATGTGAAGTCACGTCCGACAGAAGCAGTGACAGGGTGCGTCTGCGTCGCTCGGCTATTGCATGTCACCTTCCGTTTTTGATTGCCCCTCGGACGTGACTACACCCTCTCACCCGTGTACCCGACACTGTAATTACCCCGCCGAGTAATGGCCGGTTAGCGCGGGCCTAGCGTCTTCCAAGGCGCCGACCGTCCTCTTTTTTTTCTATCGATTAACAGTTACGAGATTGAATCGCTGAAGGTGGCTGAAACCCTGATCGCTTTCCGCTGCGGCGTCATGTTTTATGGGTCGTGTCAAAACGATGTTTATTACAACGTTAGGTGGGATACCTACTTTTTATAAAGCATGACACATTAAATGTCATACGTTGGAAATTCCACTTTTTTCGATCTTGAAATAATAAATTTTCAAGGAGCAAACCAGAATGTTTTTATGCACATGCCTCTTTACATCCGAAAATTTTGCCTATGCAAATTCGTTCATTAGTGCCCAAATAATATTATGTATAGTGTGTGAATAGTTTGTGTAATATCCGCAGTCGATTTAATAAAAAAATGCCTATATTTGCTCAAATCATCGAAAGAATTGACATCAGTCGTTATATCTGGTATAAGGATAAACATAGTGGATATCCACAATGGTAAAGACTGTGCGAGTCAATGCCGATCATGGGCGTGGCTTCAATCCTCTCGCCGATCACATGACGCAGTTATGAAATTTCACCAAGGATGAAAACCGTGATTTTTTAGCATTTCGATTTTCACCTCTCGTAATGCTTGAAAAAGCATTAAGTAATTTAATAGTATGTCTTATGATTTCACACAAAAAAACTACACATAAAAGTTACACAAACGAGCAAGCATATTGCAGTGGATACTATAGGTAGGTTTGATTTTTCGCAAAATTAATTTGAAATGAGACTATAAAAAATGTAACTGAGGAGGCAGCTTTAAGTGTACCGCAAAGAACATATCATAATATAACGTGTGGAGACTAGACTCGTGCAAGTCTGGCATACATAATACGTGTGCATGATAATAACAACAGAATTTAGTGTTCAGTTTCGCGAGATCGTATTTTCTTTATCCGTAATGAAACACCCGTTTAATTTATGATCGCATCTCCTGTCTTTACTGACATACATCCACAAATTACACTAACCGACTCCCGACGCCTTTACACCGTCATCACTCGATCGCTGCCTTCACTTCCTATTAAGAGCTTCTTCAATTAATGATAAGCGATAGGCGCAATTGCCGCGATAAATAAATTCAATTACGAGCCACCGTCGTCGGTCATTTACTTTAATCTGCGCCTCTGCCGCTTCCAACTGACTGCTATCTCTCGCATTCCGACCATTAGATGCCGTTAACTTCATCACCTGCGGCGGCCGACTGATTACAAACTGCGTCTTCTCCAACGTCTTCTGGCAGCAGAAGAGACAGCGTAAAACATTGGCGGACCATTGTTACATTAGATATACCACCATTTTTAGCAATATTGTTGGCTTTGTTTGCTCAAGTAACATATTAATTAAGAACTTACCGTGACATTGTACTTATAAGTTGATGTTAAGATTGGTTTGGGGAATACAGTACAGAGTAAACTGTGCAC
Source organism: Lamellibrachia columna (assembly GCA_963662155.1). NCBI lineage: Eukaryota > Metazoa > Annelida > Polychaeta > Sabellida > Siboglinidae > Lamellibrachia > Lamellibrachia columna. Next base: position 24,628,483 of record OY759264.1, read on the forward strand.
GACATAATTGAAAATAATGCTAAGTTGAGCAATGTCGTAGCAATGTCTTCCTGCAATTCTTTTAAAACTCAAACAATCAAATTATATATATATATATATATATATATATATATATATATATATATATATATAATTATGCTTTCTGTCGGGACACTCCTGGTTGCTTTCATCGTCAAGTGTTCCACGAAACCAATTTGCATCTTAACACTGTCTTGCCCAGCGGCTATATGATCGAGGACCTGCGAACGCAGATCGTCTGTTTGTCATGTTACTTGTTTTTCTTGCGACACAACGAGACAATCAATCAATATAACTACGCTCCAAACGTGTTGTTGATATCATCGACGCGGTCGACACCTCGTTGTCAGAGTGTTAGTCATGTGGATTACGTCCCGTAACACGACTATTTTAATGTGCATTGCTTGTTTATCTCCAGACAGACGACGTTTATTGCGCGTATATATTATCACAGCCACAACGTCGTGTCTCCCTTACGACCCCACCCCGGCTCCGTGTACGTTTCATAACGCTAACTCGCCCCGATCGACTCTCCCACACGCGTCGCCGGGTACAACATCAACTGGTGACGCGGCCAACTTTGCCCGGCGGTCTCGGATGAGTGATCACAGGGGCCGCCGCCATAATGTCGCTACGAGACGCCTTTGTGCAGCGGCGTGTCGCACCTCGCCGCGACACAGGTACGCGGGTCGTGCCCCTCTCGGGCGCCTATTCACCGCAGCCGGTTACAGCACTTGGCCCAACAGCTCCTGCCGTCGCGACATCACTCGGACCCTCGTTAACTCCTCGTCACGGCCCCGCTCGATAGATTGTCGTCGGGCGTGTTTGAAATCATCCGCAAATACGTCCTTGCACGCCATATATCACGGCATCGGGGATAGCGGATGTGACGCAACCTGCCGTCTGGGACTTATGTTATCAAACTGCACACAGTCCAATTATTGTACTGGGGAAAGGCAAATCGAATACATCGTATGATAAAATGAACGTGTTTACCTCGGGTTATTGTGAATAAAGAAAATGATGCCATTCGTGGAAGAAAGTAACACCGTCTGACACGCGTGTTCGCACGGAAGTCCTAATTTTGGGGGTTTTTTGCAACAAAAATACTACATTAAAACAAAATAAACGAATCATGGTATAACTTATTGACGACTTACACGAGTGCTTATTACCGAAAACACCAACAAAATGTTAAACCTCACGACTGACACGACTGATTGCATATATCGCGTATTTGTGGAAAATAATAAGAACTATACTTTTAGTAGTTTTGCTCGGCTGCTCCTGGGTCGTTTTACGTTTTCGAGTTTTACATATTTTATTGTATTCTAATGGTCGCACAAGAAACAGCACCGGCGATACGGAGGGATCATAAATACAAAGATGCAACATATTATTCTTTGCTGATCATATTTGTATAGCTGATATTATAATATTTTAATTTATAAATGTGCATACTGACATTCTTCGTTTGGAATTTTACAAAAATTAGTCATTATGGCATTACAATTCGATCATACATAACAACATTTTATTGATGTACTTATTTTATTTATATTTCTTATTAATTATTATGGCATTACAATGTCGCTGTTATATACAACTATTACGGTGGCTTAAATATAATTACCGTTATGTGATATTTTCTTTGGCAAATGTAGACCCTTGATAATATAATATGATATATATTAAATTTTATATATACTTAGTACTTAAATACTAAACGTTTGATCAACTCTGCTGGCGGTCTATTTTAATTAACAGATCCACAATGAGCACTTTTATTTCAAATCACGTTTCCACGATGAAGAAGCGAATTTACACGCAGTTTCTGACATCTAGAACTGGGATAATATATTCCGTTATATTAATATTCAACCTAATTTTGACCGAGTACCAAATGACCCGTCATAATGCGTGTACAACCAATTAATGTAGCTGCAAATACCACGGTCCTCAGCACTCCACATTGAGAGTTGATTTTGCTTGAGTTCGCCACGCGTGGCCGACTTTCAGTCACACGCGGCTAACCTTCGGTCACGCTTTCCAAAGCCACGCACGATCGCTAATTTGTAAAGTACCTCAGCAGCGTCAGAAGTGATTAACTCCGCATTTAATCAATCCCGAAGTCGAACGCAGTCGCGAGATGTTCGTAGAACAATGCACGCTCACACTATGTGGAAATGTACGCAATTTGGACATTCACACGATTTTTAACTGGTAGTCGATTGACTATGTTTTAAATAAATGCATATTGACATATATGTCCTCAAATCAAACAGTAAAACAAGATTCTATGAATTGAATAACATGGTTTATATCTAAAACTAATTCGCGTTTAGCTATGTCAGAATTTGTTTATTTATATGAAAATTCGCGGTTACCAATATTTTAGAATTGGTTATGTGACTTTAGATATGCCGGACAATTATTGTAAAACACGGAAATACTAAAATGTGAATTTCTTTCGTAAGCAAATATATTCAAATGCGGGATATCGCCCACCAACCAGGCATCAATACCATATTCTTTCATATTCCGTTCAGCGATCGCGCGAACATTTGTAGTATTGCGGGAGTCTCAGCACACGAGGAGGCCCCGTGATTGAGGATTTCTTTAATTCTTGTTGACGCGGCGATGTTATCTCGGCGCTATATATAAGCTGTACATGCCGTTCTACTGTTGCGCATTGCTGAGATAACAAGTGTCGTGAGATAACGAGTGTCGTGAGATAACGCCAGAACAGGGTGTTCTATTGCGCGGGAATGTCGCGCCAGCTGCGTACACAACAAAACCGATTTAGCGAGTCCTTAATTACTTGGTGTCATCCCACCCGGGCTTGACGAGAAACAACCCATATGCCGAGAGACGATACCCCGACAAAAAGCCTTTGCTCACGTCACGATTGCTGTAGCGTGTTATTTAGTTTTATCAGCCCTAATTACTCGATTACTGGCGTTTTTTTATGTAAGCCACATAAACAAAACTACACCATATCAAGTGAAAGATCTGTTGACTTAGTTCGTAAGTGGCATTTAAGAAACATGTATCAATCGTGACAACATGTACTTTTATTGGATCGAATGCGCGCATATTTGTCAAATGCTGTTTGAAAAAATACAGAATAGCATTTTAATTCACAAACAGCCTTCTCTTTTTGTGAACACATATTTCTTATTACAGTATTACTTTATTATTTCCGGTTTTTTTTTCAAAGAACGCATTTTGTTTTTCCCGACAAATAAAATTCTGCTAATTTTAGAAAAAACTATGTGTCGTCTTTGTTTGAATTCATATCGTTTTGAGTTTTTAATCGAACCTACAATTCATATGTCAACCATGTGGCCACTGTCACGATAAGCTAATTGTAAATAGTAATATTGTATTCCATACCCTTGAACATGTCATTAAAATAAATATCCTAGGTCGCTTAGATGAGAACCAAATATTGAAAACTACACATTTTTTAAAATCCAAAATGTCAGCTATATTTTTCCGACTCTATGTACAACAACGTTTCAAAAATATATACATTTACTAATCTCCAGAGAAAATGGACGAACCTCGAAATCTTGTCAAATTGAATCTGGCTATACGGTATAAACCCAGTCGTTCACCACAGAGCGTTGCTGCGTCTCGTACTAAACGACTTAGTGGCGTGCACCGAGGCGTTTAGCGTCGCGCCGGGAGCACCGAAGCATCGTCCGCCAGCCAGGCGCCATTACAACAAATTTCTGGCATAAATAATCGGATCCGTGTGTAATTACTCGTCATCACCGCGCGCACTTCAAAGAACCAGCCATTTGTTTGCTTTTGAAAAAAACGAATCAGCGTCGAATAATCGTCGCCCCGAACGATGACAGATTTGGGAAAGGGCCACACCCTCTCGCCAAACAAATGATCCATTTTGGATCCGTTATTCACGAGGACGAGGCGTAGGCTGTCGGGTAATTGTTCTAATCAACGTGCTCTTGAAGTGCGTGAATCATGTCTCTAGCGGAACGCGATGGGAAATTACAATATGTGATTGTGCTTCTATTTGTATCACAGGTACGCAAAAATGCCTCAATTAAGCTGCGTAATCAATCTCTTCGTTATTATAAAATGTTGCCGAATGTGCTAGAAATGCGATTAAATAACACCATTATTAAAAACGTTCGTTGACTGCTTAGCTCAAAACTGATTAGCAATGTGATCGATCATGTGGTCTGCCTATCTTTCACACTTTTTCTGTTTATTATGCCTATTGTGTGCCTATTGTGTGCTTGTTTGTATGTGTTTGTCACACACAAAAACCTATGCTCAACAATACTACACAAGACGGCAAGGTCATAAAACATCGGCAAATGTTCCACCGTACATTCCCCGGGTATTTACCCTCGGGTATTTCCACCCAGACTTCGCCCAGTCACCTCGGGGCGACTCGTCCGTCCTTTCCTGACGGCTCGTTTGTCATCCCGATCTTATCGTTTCCTTCCCTCGCCTCCCATCCCGATCATTACCGCCCTGTCCCGTCGGCAAGAGCGTCGCTTGCCGCTAAGTGGTGGTTCTGAACATGCGGGTTCTTTTTCCTCGTTCCCACCTTTTGTCCTTGGGCGGAGCGGCCGCCCGCCCGCCGCCCGTATGCCTCACCGGCGCTTAGCCGCCGCCGACTGAAGGGCCGAGTCGATTCGACCCGGGGCAGGTACGACAAACACGCGTATGTTTACGTGATCCGCCGTCGATATTGATTCGTCTGCATCGCCCGCTCGATAACGCACAATAGCATCGACAATGCGATTAATATCTGACGGCGCGAAAATATTATTTTGTTTCTTATTTATCGGCGCAATCACTCCGGGGTGGTAACGAGACGGGTGATTACGCCTGTGCGCAACGTTTATCGGACAGCGCAGACCTCGTCTATATAATTATATGGTTCACTGATCGCGTAATAGATTTCCTTCTATCGTTCACAATATATATCATTGTTCAACAACTACAACAAACATACACCAGCCGGTTTAATTGATTCCACAGCCGCATGGCATCACAACAGACTCTTTACATACCGCTCAAGTCCAAATGCTATATCAGGTATAGCTTTGGGGGAAGGGGGTATTTACGTTCACAACAGACTTGTTATTGCAGATTTTCCGCCTAAATGTAACCTGTTTTTATGCAGCTCAAAGCTGGTTTGTGATAGGCTCACCTTTGTTTTGCATGTCAGCATTGACAGTTCCGTTTTCAGAAAAAAATTAAGTATTTGTAAATGTATTTGGCGGATACAAAGTGAAGTTGTTTGTCACATAAACCGTTGCAATCTCCTTCTACGCTGGGTCGGTCCACATGCCAAAAATTAACCTTACGTCTAAACAGATTATAGGAAACGCGATGACTGTTGCCCCATAAATTTCGGAAAATATTTAGAAGGTCCATGCAGATACTTAAAAGGAAATAAAAAGGAAAAACATTTTCCTGTAGATTTTAAACTTTTACAACAAAAACTTGTTCATGTAGATATAAAACAATAATATCTTCCAGTAGATACTACATTTGAATAATTAAAATGTCTTCCAGTAGGCATACCTTTTTGAAAATGAAAATGCATTCCTGTATATATCAAATGTTAAACATTAAATTGTCATCTTGTATGTTTTGAAATTCAGAATAATACAACTTTTTCGTGTGGATAAAACATTAGAAATGTTAAAATGCTTTGGTTCAGGGTATAAGCACAGCTACCCGTATGGAATCTAGCGATCTCCTCTATACATCGTCTCTCGCTCCCATGCTCCTGAGTCTACGCGGTTTTCAAACACGTTTCGTTCATTCATCTCTACTAATAACGTTTATTGAAGACGCACACGATCAGTTTCCACGCAACAAGACTCGCCTCTTACACACCTCTCAAAAGATACCCTTCCTGCGCACACAGCGCCAACTAACGGCACATATTTCATCAGGCAGTTTCCAGAATGGGCCACCAGCCCTTTTTGAGCGTGTTTTTTAAGCACGATTCCGAGCGAGTGGGACGATTCCGGCGGCGAGACCCCGACGACCCGACCACCCTGCCTGCCGCCTGCCGCTGTCAGTCAGCCCCTCTCCCGGCACAGCTGCCAGCGATTTCCACCGCCCGCCACGCCGCTGCGCAGGTGCGAGAGGCGGCGCTATTCCCGACACACAAATTGGGGCGTTGGAGATGTAGACGGGCAAGTTCTGCCATTGCATGGAATAATCGCGTGGTGCGGCAGTTATAAGTGTGGAATAATCGCGTAATGCAGCAGTTATAAGTGTGGAATAATCGCGTAGTCTGGATAAATCGCGTGGTGCGGCAGTTACATCGATCCCGATATACAGGAAACGCCGTTGCGGTTTTTGGTTGTTATTATTTATTGATAAAAGCAATTCTTTCTTTCATCGTGTATTCAGATTTAATTAATACATAATTATTAATATAAAAATGTACTGTAGCATGTAAAATGTACTATGTTATATGATTAATTAGTAATTATATTATTCATAAATAATAATTAATATTATTTTTATGTTGTTGATGAAAAATAAAAAACATATTAGTAACAAAGCAAATACTTCTTTGCTCATCCAATACAGCAACACCGAGTCGCTTAAGATGCGTTATGTATGTGTAGTTGCTACGCGAAAAATAGCATTGTAAACAAAATGTATTGGCTCAATAATAACTTAAAACTTATATATATATATATATATATATTGGCCACGGTAAGCGCTCGAAACAAGAAAGCTAATTTGGTGTGTGAACGTGCCTGCGCATGCGCGTGTCCCGTGTGACATATCTGAGCTTTGTGTCGAAGAGAACCACGGTGGCGATATATCTGCCTTATCTGCGACAGCCAGGCGGGGTGTCGCGAAGTATGGCCGTGCACCAGCTACCGCCGGCGGGTAACGTCGTCGGGTCTCGTTACGACGTTCAGCCGACGAGACAGCCGCCGCCTACCGAACGCCGGTTATCTGCCGATTTATGACAAACACGTGTGAAAATGTGAGCTAAACTCCGGTTCATTAGTGTCCTAACGACTTTACCCGAGGCGTACCGGCTCACGTCCCAGCCCGGGAGACCGGGCTGCTCCCAAACTTCCAGGTGGCGCTGAAGGTGGATTCGGTGAACGCGCATTTGTTCGTTTATAAGAATAATCTACCATTACATGTTCATGTTCGTGTCTGCCTATGTGTTCCTGTGTGTTCCCATCTGCCTGAACGGAAAATATCAAAACATTTTGGTTTGTTCGTTTCATCTGTAACATTTGAATGATCAAAATGTAGTCGTTGTGCTCGATATAATCCGATAACGACTCTACTTAATGGAAGAATACCGCAAAATACTTATCATACTCCCTCCATTATCAACTCACAGATGGTCTTGCGTGGCAAAACCGAACCTCAACAAAGACACGATTAGTATTCTGCAGAGGCTTAAGTTTGAGCGTTCAGTGAGCGTGTAAACGTCATGAGACCGGTTTATAACAGTCAAAGGATGGCTTTTGTTAAATATGTACTCGACGACCGAGGTATTGTATGCAACTTACAGTGCTAGGTTTACTTCAAAGTAGAAGTCAGAATAAGAACGAGCAAATTATGTTTGCATTAATGTCTTCATTGCCGTCACCATAGCGTAAGACTCAGACTTGGAAGTTCAGAACAAGCAATATGTTAAAAGATAATCATAGCTTTCATAAATGTTTAGCAGTGTTTATATAAGAAGGGCTATGATGTACAAGCCACCACTTAGCACCACTTATACGTGAACTATTGCAACTTTTTTTATTAATTAATGTATATGTTAATTCCAACCTATACGAATCAATGTAAACCACAGCAACAATCAAAGTCATTGTTGATTGTGAAACATTGCTTGACGAATGAGTCATTGTTGACAATTGCTTGACGAATGAGTCGTTGCCAACTGTTCACTGTTTACTTGACGAGTTAGCAATTGTGGACTGTTCACACTTGCTTGACAGAGGGCCACGTGCATGGATACCGCCGGTGAGATATGGGAAAATGACGTTTGTGTGGAATAAGGAGGTAGACGGGATAGCAAAATACATAGTTGTGTGTAATGTACAAAGGACTCGGAAAAAGCAAACGGAAGGAATAGTGAAAGCGGTTCAAGATTCCTAACAATATAACAATATTAAACCCGTTGAAAATTTAAAGAACATCCAACATAATCCCGTACCCATTATCATCAGTACTGATTACGATGACATAGACATCTCTTCAGAGTGCAGATGCTTGTCCCGTTACTATTCCCAGTCTACTAACGAGAAAGGATTTAGTGGGGAAGACGGGGAGTGACAGTAAGAAGCGGCTGCTTCCTCCCCTCATCATTAGTCGACAGCCGGGAAGAGGCTAAGGCCCAGACGTGTGTAATCTGCTAATCTGCCCTAAAGCCTGACCCACCGCCTCCCATTTTGCTGGTCGGTTGTGGTCCGAACTGCGGCTTTGTTTGGTCGTTTTATTGTCGAAATGTTATGCGTGTGTGTGTGTGTGTGTGTGTGTGTGTGTGTGTGTGTGTGTGTGTGTGTCTGTGTGTGTGTGTGTGTGTCTGTGTGCGTGCGTGCGTGCGTGCGTGCGTGCGTGCGTGCGTGCGTGCGTGCGTGCGTGCGTGTAGGGCAAGCAGCATAAGCATTACGCTTCTTCCTGCCCTTTTTCAACTTGTACTATTGATGTTTAAAATTCAATTGTGCTTGCATGTTTACTGGTCATGTTGTTGAAATAAACTATATATATATATATATATATATATATATATATATATATATATATATATATATATATATATATATATATATATATATATATATATATATATATATATATATATATATATATATATATATGTACATATGCCATAAATACAATTATTAAGACAATTAACTTGCAACGAAATATGGTGAACGGAGAGAACCAGGGGTTCCACGACAGTTTACAGATTTTCCAAAGCCTCTGACATTTTTACCGATCATGTGCCCTAATCCGCCGTGACGACCACACCGGGCGATGGTGCTCGGAGATCACACGACGACCAGGGCCTTTCATGCCAGCCCCTCCGTCGACGGACTGGCCCAAGTTGCCGGGCCGACTTCGCCGCGGGTCCCCGTTTTTTTTTAACTAACAAGATTGATGGAGTAACTGGCCAAACCCGATCCCCGGCCGCCGGCATAGGCGCCCGATAAAAACAAAGACGCCGCGTCATTAATCATGCCAAATTGAGGGCTGATGTGACAGGCGGGCTTTCATTACTCCTCACCCCGAAACCGTGTCACCACCCCGCCACATGGGCGCGTCACTCTCCCATCGCTCCCGGCCCGGTTTTCCCTCGCTGGGTGGGTTCCCGGGGATGGGGCTTGGGGACGGGTTGTCCACGGAGTATATGTGTCGCAGGGGACGAGTTGTTTGAAGAGGTTGTGGGTTTCAGGGTGGGTTCTAATTTCGTTGTCACCGTCCTAGTTACCATCGACGTTTTCGTCTTCTGTTGTTGCTTTGTCAACATAATCACAATTGTTGTCGGCGTAATCATAATTTTTATCAGTAATATTTTCATCGTCATAGTTATGGTCATCGTCGTTGTCATTGTCGTCGTCAACGGCACCATTAATTGGTTATATTTTAACGATTTATTACCTGTTCGTGTTACATTCAACCGTAAGTCGAATGCTCGTCGATATCCTAAAATCAAATCAAACTATTGAAGTTCGTTGAGAACGGGTGTTTTGTCGTTTGCAACTTTAATCCAGCTCAAGCCCACCCGGCAAAATAAATAAATAAATCCGATGCGAAGCTTGACTTGGTTTTGAAGGTATTCATCGTTATCGTTGCCATTGCTAGGTTCGTCTGGACGAAATTGTACGGACGTGAGATGATTACGAAGATTGTTGAATAGCTAACAGCAGACACGTGGCTTTCTATTTTATTACACAATGTCGTCGGCTACACCCGACGCGTGTTGTTTTTATCAGTAGCGCTAATTATGGTATTAACGGTAATTACGGTCACGTGCAGTCTTTGGCAGCTCCTCGATCGTTGCAACATTTCTTGTGAATTTTCCGACTAACAACACCAACTATTTAAGTTGACAAGTATAACTGTAGCGACGCAGTGACAGTGAGTAACCCGACCAGAAGGTGTACCTTTCCGATTCCCTTTCATCTCTTCTCGTGTGTCAGCATATTTCCTAATTGCATAATTTAATGCGTTCCTTGTACATAATTTATTAAACCTGGTCGCGCGACAAAGAGTTGGTATTTCGACCGGCAGATGTCACCACTAACCTATGCATACCATGTCTATAGGGGTAAGACCACAGTTGACCTTCCTGTTTATTGTTTCACACGAATGTAGGGCGTATTAAATTGCGATATGTGAATTAAAACAATTCATATGATGTGACATAAGTGCAATTGAGCAGGCATATTCACAGGTATATTTGTAGAAGCTATTGGCTGTAAAATGGTGCATTTATTTGAGAGTTTAACAGACGGAGGGATTTATGGGAATTTTTCTGCTATGGGCCACGTGGGCGCATGAATACATGGCTATTTTTTTCAAAATTGATGGGCATCGCACGTCGGGGCATTTTAAAAGAGCTGGAGGTATGTGATTTTAATGAAACTTGGTCAGCATGTCAATGAGATGATGACAGTTGCTGTGAAAAAGTTTCAGAATTTTTGATGGTCAGGTTTTCTTATAGTCAGACAAAACGTTAACATGGCCACCAATGCAATTCTCTACTGTGGTCTGTCCCCTATATGTCAGCAGACCGCGGTCGATGATCCGATTTATGTAAATGTGTAGAAAAACACGCACGGAAGCATGCACACTGAAGCACGTCACACTGGGCTTGGGAGTAAGTCGGTGTATATTCATCAGTCATGCGACGGTTTTTTTGCATACGGCGGTAACAGTCTCATTCGTTTACTCAATGGTATCTTTGTTGCGTTTATGTGACACTTGAGACCGCTTCGAGTTGTCTTCGCTCATGTCGAAAGGACTTAAGTTGCGATATAACAAGACCGGCGTCAAGCACAGTAAGTCCCCGACTAGCGTGAATGGAACTTAAGCTCGTGTGAAAGAGTATTCGGGAATACTATAGCGGTCTTATCTATATTCGGCGCACCATTTTGCACCGGTGGCTTTTAAACAGGCATGATATGTTATGTCCCACTGTAAGCATCTGTACAGTCAGCAGGCAGTGCGTTCCGAATTACACATTGTAAGTGCGTTCCGAATTACACACTGTAAGTGCGTTCCGAATTACATTTGTACAGTCAGCAGACAGTGCGTTCCGAATTACACACTGTAAGTGCGTTCCGAATTACACACTGTAAGTGCTTTCCGAATTACATTTGTACAGTCAGCAGACAGTGCGTTCCGAATTACACACTGTCTAATAAACTGTCTCTCTACTTGTATTGTCTAACATGTATTTTAGTTATATCACAGGATATATCATAGGATATAGTTAATTTATGCCATTTAGTTATAGTCATGAACATGTTTTGAGACGTTGCATGACATGTTTTGTGGCACTGGGTATCCACAGTGAACATTAACTGGCTCCGACACGGATCACGTTCATGAATATTATCTTCGAAATGTAGCACGCAACGCCTGCGTGAACCGCTCAGTGTGAACACCGCAAACATGTCACTGTCTCCAACTGTTCCTTATCCACGACGCCAACTGTCGCTTTCTGTACAAACAATTCAGTTGACGTTTGTACGCGAGTGACGTTTGTTTAAAGTCGCCGCTAACGAAAATGTAAACTTGTTCAGTCAAAGCGCGGCCGGTCCTTTATCGGTATCCGAGCGGGGATCGGTAAACAGCGCAAGATTTGTTTAAGGTGTCGGTGCTGGGACAGCTTCTTAATTTCACGAGTCGTTCATTCGTTACATCTGCTTAGTAGCAGGCCGATCTATCACGGCGGCCAGCCGAGTCACACAATATGCCTTCTGAGGCCCTGCCAGTAATTCACACTGCAGCGAGGCGGCCGGTGTGGCCACGTGAAACTATCGATAACACACCGGACTGCGAGCGGCGGTGTCGGGTCGGTCGCCATCCGTGACGACGCCAACCCAGCCGCTGTCTGTTGTGCAGTCCAATTACGTGTACGAAATACGCGGTATGTTTTAATAATAATTGTAATAATAATAATAATAATAATTGTTATTGTTATTATTATTTCTTATATACCGCCAGATCCAAATAATTTTTCTGGTGCGTTGTTGAACGGTTGCATAAAGTGATCTACTCTATCTATTTAGTTTAATAAAAAAATATAATGCATGATGATGTGAAGCATACATTTCTAAAGTTAATAAATGCATATATATATATATATATATATATATATATATATATATATATATATATATATATATATATATAATATATATATATATATATATATATATATATATATATATATATATATATATATATATATATATATATATATATATATATATATATATATATATATATATATATATATAATAAACATTAACACCAGAGTGATCATTAGTAGTAATTTCATGTAGGATAATTGTTATGGTGCGTTGTGAGAAGTTTGCATAACATAATGTCGAGTCTCTATTTATTTTAATTAACATAAGCTGCAATTATATGAAATGTAAATTGCCAAGGCTAATATATGCATATATAAAATATAAAAATAATACACTAAAGACCAGAGTGATCACTATTATTAATGTCATGTGGAAAATATTAAAGTTTATATAATAAAAAGCGTATAAAGTATTTATCTGAAAAGGTGTGTGCACATAGCCACATTATACTACCCAATAATCGTTCATAACAAAATATAACAAGTTACCACAGATACTGCTAAGTATTTTCCCTGATTAGAACGGTAAATGCCGCATATAATTTGGACGTTACATTTCACACTTTACATATTAACATCCCAAGACGTCGGTCCTAGATAGGACGTGGCTTCCAATGTAATATTCACTACCACGGCACACCGCAAATATGTCCAAGCTACAACTATTCCCTCGTCTGCATAGTAACACGAAATATTGCAACTGGCATCTGCAGGAGAAATCCGATCCCACAACTCGTATCCGACACCTCACAAAGACGCAACCCGCGATCATCTGATGAGTTCCTCGCCACCTGCTCGTCCGTCAAAGAAAAACCTCCCCCGGATACTCGTGTCGCGAGCCGACTGTTTGGCACGTCGCGTCTGTACCGCAGACGCCTATTTAACGCTGCCTCGCCGTGTTTACGTTGTATAAATATACGGACTTAGGAGAGCCGTGAAACAACTGGTCAACAGTCAATTAACCACTGCGGCGTGAGTCCCGCTAATGACCAGTGGCCGCAGAACGCGTGCCTGATGTCGATCAGTGGACGGCTGAAATAACCCGCAGTTATGATTAATAACCGTCATCCGCGGAAATTATATTTAGTGGCGTAGATTTAGGCGCAATGACGTCGTCTCTGATTAACAAAGCATTTGCACGTATTAATATATATATATATATATATATATATATATATATATATATATATATATATATATATATATATATATATATATATATATATATATACATATACATATACATATATTATATACATATATTATATATATATAATATATATACATATTATATATATATATATATATATATATATATATATATATATATATATATATATATATATATATTATATACATATATTATATACATAATATATATACATATTATATATATATATATATATATATATATATATATATATATATATATATGCACGCACGCACGCACGCACGCACGCACGCACGCACGCACGCACGCACGCACGCACGCACGCACGCACGCACGCACGCACACACACACACACACACACACACACACACACACACATATAAATTATGAGTGTTTATTTACATATATACGTATAGAAACGTATAGAAACAACTACTTCTACAGACAAATCACAGGCTGAACAAGTAGTCGAAAATTTCCGAATAGTTGGCAACACATTTGGGGATATCCAACATGAAACATAAAGTTGCTCTAACATATCATAATCAACATTTGTCCATTCCAAAACACCGGCACCATCCCGATGACGTCACATCCCCGGCGAACCTATACGAAGATTAACGAGCGCGGCGCGAACGAGGCGAATAACGCGCGCCGCGACCTTCACGAGCAACCGGGTGCAAAGTGATTTCGCACGGCCGTCAACCGCCGTAAATCAATATTTCTCCGTCGACAAACGTTATCTCTCGTCGCTGGCGTGACGCTGCGTTGTTCACACTCACGCGTTTCGATCCTTATTACGGGCGCAGTTAGCGTTATCTTAATACAGGCCGCAACTATGGGGCGACATGATACGGGTGAACCGATACGGGCTGCGGGCACATTCGAGTACCCGAGTAACCATTGTGTCGGACCGCAGTGCTATTTTTTCCTTTCGCGATACGCCGCCGCGCTAACATCGCAGCGTCTTGGCGGCGTCTGCTTTGATCGGACGCCGACAAACGATTCACTTTCGTCGGTGGTTCACCAGTCGAAGTGGGCGCGTCAGGCGTTTGTGCCGGGTCGATGGAGCGAGTCGGAGGCCTCGGCTGACGGTCTGTGTCGTCGGCTGGTAATTGCAGGTTCAACGTATCGCCTTCTGTGTTTACGCGGGCGCTGCTGGCGTCTTATCTCACCGAAAACTAATATCGCGCTGTCGCGGGGACAAATGTAGCGAAATATCGACTACATGCACGCATGCCAGGACGCAGAGAAAGGCCGACAGGGCAGAGTTGAAAGGTTTCCTGTTATTTCCGTCTAGCCGCTCTGTAATAAGCTACAGGACCTGTCAGCCGAGTGTCCAGTCCCACTGATTGATTCACTTTTCTTATTCATGATGACCACTACGGCACAGTGATCGCGTGAACCTGTCTTATTATATGTCTACACAGTTTAGATGATATCGCTTGAAATGAACTCTCCGTAATATAGCCAGTATGATCATGTTTTATCGAGTACCAGTGCACTGAATCGTGACTATGCACTCAATAAATAAAGTCGGTGGATCTTGATACAACCCCTGTGGGGTTTCAAGAAAAGCAACACTGCAATTTGAATTTGACAATATGTCCAACTGTCATAATTGTTTCACTTATTTGTGTAACCATATACAGTTATAGTTAATTAATTATCATATATCTAGTATTTTATCTACGTATTGACATCCACGTATATACATCATTGAACGTGTTTTCACTGGTAGGGAGCAGGGCTATGCCGCAGTACCTTGTATACTTTTACATTTAAGAACACTTTTTTGAGTACTTGTACTGGTACTTAAGTACATTTGAAAAAAACCAAAAGTACTTGTACTTAAGTACATTCAAAAAGTACTTCAATTTTCAAGTACTTTTAAAGTCAATGTTTGTACTTATGCAATGAAATAAATATGTAACATTATCAGGGATACATTATTTAGTTTCTTCAAATATGTCCGAGTATTTGATAACTTATTCCATTTTTAACTTTCCTATCACAATAGTCAGATTACTTCCCTCACAAATAATAATGTCCACACATAATTTTACAACCCAGTCCCCACTCCCTAAAAGAAACGGGTTAAGTCCGCCAAAAAGTACTGGTACTTGTACTTAAGTACATTTGAAATGTACTTGTACTGGACTTAAGTACTTTTCCTAAACCATGATGTGTTGGTACTTAAATACTTTATCAGTGAAAAGTACTTGTACTGGTACTTAGTACACTTCAAAGTAATAGTGCCCAGACCTGGTAGAGAGAGCAATAATATTTTAATATTTGATGCCAGGGAAGGAATTGTATCCGCCTTTGCTGCCAAAATACTAAACCAAGCTGGAACAAAAAATAACACGTGTATACATGCATCTGTGTTAACCAGATGTTTTCAAGATATCAACGCCAGCTCGGTGTCAACTCATGACTCAGCGCTACGGCTCAGCCAACGACTCGACAGCTCGACGGGGTTACCATGTCGTCCGTTAACTAGTGTGACTCGAAACCCGGCGGAAATGTGCGCAGCCCTTCATTATATGGCAAAGCAACGAGTTTCGACTTCTTAACACGTCTAGGGTCGTTGATGTCTGCGCAATACACGTCGAGCGCCCGTCAAACAGACGGCTCGTTGGCGCAAATTACAGGGCGCTGGTTGCAAGGCGACCGCTGAGGCAATGCCGAAGCCAACGTTAACCGCAAGAAAAACGCGTCGCAATAAACCGGCGATCACAGGCGGCACAGACAGTTACAGGCATTTCATTGACAGCGTTTCCATTATTGCGCAATTATTCATTGCCCGATGGCCGTTTAACGGTGCCTAATTATTTTTGCGGTACCGCGGGCGGACAATTAGCGCCAAGCCGGCTTGCCACAGTCGGATAGGACGTTGTGGGAAAACACGCGCGCTCACTTTTTATAACACGGGTCCGTCTTGTTTCCTTTTACCCGGGCCCTGGATTGTCTCCATTGTAAGGTTGTCGTATCAACACACTATGTTATTATCACCTCGTTCACACTACGTGCCGAGTCATTGCTAGCTGATTCCAGCTTTGAAGCTGTATAGCGTAGAGTTACCGATCTGCTGAGAAAGTCGTCGGTAATTTGTGTATTATTAGCGCACAGAACCGCAGTAATTTATGCATCGTCGAACGGCCTTTCTTCTAAATACATAACGCATCATAGTTGAACGTGGTTACATATTTTACGCATACGATATGCAGTACGCTAGTGTGTGTGTGTGTGTGTGTGTGTGTGTGTGTGTGTGTGTGTGTGTGTGTGTGTGTGTGTGTGTGTGTGTGTGTGTGTGTGTGTGTGTGTGTGTGCGCGCGCGCGCGCGCGCGTGAGTATATATATATATATATATATATGTATATATATACATATATATATATACACACCCTCGCGCGCGACACACACAGCGAGTCTGATATATATATATATATGTATATATATATATATATATATATATATATATATATATATATATATATATGTATATATATATATATATATATATATATATATATATATATATATATATATATATATATATATATATATATATATATATATATATATATATATATATATATATAAATATATATATATATATATATATATATATATAGATATGCGTGTATGTATAATATATATATATATATATACATAATTATACCCACACACACTCGTATATATATATACATATACATATACCCACACACTCTTATATATATATATATATATACACATATATATATATATATATACATATACATATATATACATATATATATATATATATATATATATATACATATATATATATATATATATATATATATATATATATATATATTATATATTATACACGCGCGCACACGCACACGCACACGCACACACACGTGTGTGCATACCTTCAACAAGACAATGTTTGTTTTAAGTAGCATCTACGTGACGCCTTTGTGTTGGCGAGACGTGCGACCATCTGTCATATATGTCACAATTTTGCTGAATACAAATTGATAAGGACGTAATCGCCACGAACAATCTCGCTTTGTCCCACACAACTCGGCGACCGACGGCGAAATGCGGGATCGTTTAGCGTGTTCTTATCGCACTAACACAACGAACGCGCTGTGTCGTCATATCTTTGGCCGTGTACTATACAGAACTACCGTTTGGGGCAATGCAGCCGCGGCAGTAGGGCCATTGTCTCAGCATAGACCTCTAGTATCGCAATGGTCGCGCTGTCATTTCGGACCTAAATGAACCACTGTTGTGCTAATCGAACAGCTGTCACGTGAGTTGACAGCCGAATGCAGAGATTAGATGTGTTCCCATGGTTCGGAAAAACGCGTCGTAACAGTTTCGAATTACTCCCACCCTAAGTGATAAGTGTTTTCTTGAAACACGAACTCAGGATTGCAGCCGTGGGGTTTCTTGCATTACTATCTCTGTACATCTCACTTTTTAAAAAAGGGGTGGCATTATGCCAAAGGCATACCTATGTTTGGCCCTTGTAAAGTTGTAGTCGTGCAGGATGAGGCGTAACGGTGATTTAGAACTAGTTTTAATGTATTTCCATAAAATGTAGAACATATAATTTATTATGAAATTTGATATAAAGCAAACCGTATGGATCCATGATTTTATGATACGTTGCTGGAAATATTTAACTAAAAAATCACTGTAGTCTGTCAACCGTTATTATAAATTGGATTGTGCATTTTGAAACCAGTTTCAGTATATTTCAGACTTGTTGAAACTGTTTTTGTGGCACCATATATTTTGAATGGGAATAATCTCAAAATGCTGCAACGGCATTAAAATACGGATGCACTGTTATACCTGTAGAACTGTATGTACTGAATGCAATGCAAATTGACTGCGGACGAGTTCGGCTATGGAGACAACACGAACCAGGGAGTGTTTAGTCGCCAGTCAGGGGGAAAGCAGACGACACTGTCAACGTGGTTTCAAACAACTGTCACCCGCTGACACGACGCAGAAGACGGGACAACGGATCAAGTTCTTCCCCCTGGTGTCTCCTTACCGCAATCGCGGTCGCCTGATAGGGGCAGACATGATAGGGGCAGACATGATAGGGGCAGACATGATAGGCGAAAGGACTTTTCGGGAGGTTTGTGGTGAACATTATTTTATTATTACATGTAACCGCATTATTATTTACCTAGACCGATAGTCAAAAGTCGTATCGGCGGCAAAATAGACCACAAGCATAAGATTTAACTGTAACCATCTTGATATATATCTTTATATGTGCCTATATTTGAATATCTTTACGCACTACGATCATAATTAAGAAACATTAACAATAGTGTAATTAGGTGGTACATGAAATATTGTATTTTAAGCACAGGTATTTATTTTTACTTTATTTTACTCCTGTCGTGGGATAATGTGTCCAACTTGGTTACTATATTTTATTGTACTGCGACACTATAACACTGTATCTATTTAATTTAAAAATCAACAACATTGTTAAGAAACAACTGCATATGTATATATAATGATAAAGTTTCAACGTTTCCGTTTCTTTCTATACTTTGCAACTAACATGACATTCAATAATGTTACTATCCAAAATAATGCTTTGTTTAACAATCTGAATAATATAAAAAAATATTTCGCACAACTCGCTTCTAAACCATGTCATCTATACAATATTCAACACCAAATTATCATTCAATCTCTGTCTACTTGTAGACACAATAAAGCCTGCGTCTCCATGTTTGACTCGGTATAGTATATTACATTCTGGCAGAGTGGTGGTATTCGCATTTGGCGAGCAAACTAATGGCACATTTGTTCTACCGTTACAGTCTGCGTTATCGACAGCATATGGATCAGCAGCTCTACTCCATTAGAGGTTTTTGATGTACTCATCTACTGCCTTCATACATCATTGATTAATCGACATGTGATGAGAATCTTGCGTTTATTTATTGATGAGTTGTCTACACCAGCAAACATCACACACGAACAATGTATGTGCGTGTTCTGTGCGTGTGTTATTGTGTGTGTGTGTGTGTGTGTGTGTGTGTGTGTGTGTGTGTGCGTGCATGCGTGCGAGTGTGTAAGTGCATGCGCGCGTGTGTGTACTAAAACATTCACATATATATATATATATATATATATATATATATATATATATATATATATATATATATATATATATATATATATATATATATATATATATATATATATATATTCTATATGATATTGATAATTTATGTACATATATATCTATATATATCTATATATATATATATATATATATATATATATATATATATATATATATATATATATATATATATATACATACATATGTATGTACATAAATTATCAATATCATATTTGTTTACCTCTGAAGTTGGACTTTTATTAATGGAAGTCAGCGTTATATTAAATAATTTTTTTTATATATGTATGTATCTGTATATAATATATATATATATATAATAAATTATATATATATATATATATATATATATATATATATATATATATATATATATATATATATATATATATATATATATATATATATACAGATACATATATATATATATATATATATATATATATATATATATATATATATATATATATATATATATATATATATATATATATATATATATATATATATATATATATATATATATATATATAGATATTAGCACAACACTGACTTCCAGTAATAAAAGTCCAACTACAGAGGTAAACAAATATGATATTGATAATTTATATACCCAAATATGCATATTATTTAAGTTTATAAATATTTGTCGTTGTCGTATCATATGTACTTATTTAACTTAGATAAAACAAATATATTTGTATACTGTAGCATATTGTACACTGCATGACACTGTGGCCACGAAAACAGCAAATTAAATCCCAATAACTGCAAGTGCACAAACGACAGGTCCGGAACGCTTAAGAGTCATTAGTCGTTCCCACGATAATACAAACTCAACCTGCCCGCGTCGTCTACTGCGCGAGTATTTTATTATGTATAATTACGACCAAGCTAATGCTATGGTATAGCGTACTCCCGGCCAATAGAGAGGGATGTGTTCCCATGCGGGCAAGTATCTAATGTGAGGCCAGCGTAACAGCTTAAACATTTGGCATGACTCTACCTTCCCCAAATCATAGGTGTGCTTAAGTGCAACTTAATGTAATGTGGTTGTTGGTTCTTCTAAATGTGTGTCTATAGGTTTTTATTTCTTTGCGGATGTAATTATTCCATATACGCCTTTCGGCTTATATTCCGTCATCCAAGTCATCGTTGTAAGAATATTTTCTTAGTGATGCTATCATCATTGTCGTCCAGTCAACTTTGTCGTATTTATTTCTAATTAACGTCCGCATGTATTTGAATATCTAAGCATTAATATTATTAAAAATAAATATAATACATCAAATGTAATGGTTCTATAATGTAATGTAATGTAATGTATTGTAATGGTTCTATAATGTAATATAATGTAATTGTTCTATAGCACATTCATATATTTATTAGTTATTTAAGGCTTAACACTATTTCACAACATCTTAATCAGCTTAATAACATGTGTGATATATATATATATATATATATATATATATATATATATATATATATATACTTTTTTATTATATAAGTATAACGTTTACTCTCCACTCTCTTTCTTGGTACAAGCATACACTATGTAAACTTAAATGCTTGTCGTTGTGGTTGTCCAAAGTTCTAAACACAACTATCAGTTATAAATTACGCTCGGCTGCAACACCAGCAAAAAAGCATATTGTGCAATCGCAAGGATCCGGTTTCGATGATGTTCCCGATGTGCGGGATGTTGGTGAACCACTACACGTCTAGGTACAATAACGATACAGTAAGGATACGGTAAGGATACAGTAAGGATACAGTAAGTAAGGGTGATATAATAATACGTTTCATGGGTATTTTCATTTGTTGTTTAGAGTGCCTAGTAAAAAACAGCATAATGTGTATGTTCCTAAACAACCGTGGGCATAACAATTGGTTATTTAATAAAATCATTAACACTTTCAAGCGACGTGTCCTGATTGTGTTATTCTATATAAAATAACATTTATTTCGACATTTATGTCTCTGTTAAAATCATCATTTGCGACGTGTTCATTATAAATAACACATTTAAGTTAGTAGGATTTATGTTATATCCATCTCATTATTCGTATTAATGTTTCTAATTAGTCATGTCCACTAACAGTTGAAATACTAACGAAACCAATGTCATGGTCGCAAGGTCATTAGTACATTAGTACAAGTCATAGGAAGCATTACATATTTATAAACTGACGCTACGGACCTGCTAGACATTACCAAACTCTACTAGAACGTAAACGTTGTGGTTTATATAGATTATCAACAACTACATAAGGTAGGGTTGTAAATACACCGGGTTGTAAATACTATATGCTGCGTGTTAGAAATGTGTATGTTTACAGAAGAATCACGTTTACCCGAGTAAGTGCGGTACAGAACGTGGTATCGGTGATTAGTACTGACATTATCTGTATTTATTTAGCGTCCGATAACACGGAACGGTGCTGGCGAGGAGATAAGACACCGGGTTGCACAATGACGTAACAAACTAATGGACACATCATTCAATGACGTCGTCAAATAGGGCTTTTGCGCAGTGTGTATTGCTTTTGTTATGCGCGTAGATGTTAACGCGAAAATATGATTTATGCAGTGATTTGTCAAAAAAGAAAAAATTATCTCGTGCAAATTGTCTTTGCCTTTATTGGCGCGACACATGTCGCGCACTTGCTCATAACATCATATGTTAGTAAATGTTTGTAATAAAGGAAACATATAAAAAGTATAAAAATGCTGTTACATATAGACGAACATTATATTATATTATTATATTAATATTATAATATCGGATGTAACATTTGCACATAATAATATTTATTTCTTTTGTGTCAACATCTTAGGAGGTTATTTGATCAGTTTAATATTATTTGTCATACTATCCTTTGTCGATTGTGGTTAATGTTATATTTTTATGTTTGGAATGTAGGCATACATTAATTTATATTGATAAATTTTTTTGTCATATGACGTTGATGCATAAATGTAATATATATATAAACGTAAATATACAAAACTATGCGTTGAAAAATCCTGCAAAACAAACAATATGTGGAATTGTACATATTATGCGAACATCTGCACAACTGTCTATGAAGGTATGAAAAATGTACGTACGGTGATGTTTTGATAAGGTGTGATAATGTATTAAATGCTTACCGTTTGGTTGAGTTTCGTGCGATTTAAGGCCGTCGAATGTCTTCGTGGCCATCTGTAGCAGAGCATCGAGAGGAGAGACCGACTGGTTGGCCGGCGGCTTCTTCTCCTCGACCTCAATCTCTTCGTCGTCTTCATCATAGTCGTCGTCGATATCGTCCGACACACTACCGGCACTGCCGCCGCGACCACACGGACTCCTCGGGGTCTCCAACCACGGCCGTACGATCACGTCCCTGTGCGCCGCGCCTACAGGCCCACACTGTCTCCTTCGCTTGCCCACCCGGCCGTTGAGGATGTCCCGAATGAGGAACGGCGTCGGGGGTTTGTTTGGGTTGCGCGGGGGCTGCAGGCGTAGCAGAGCCAGCCGCTTGATCGGTTCGTATTGGTCGGCGCCTGGCGTTGGGTCCCGACCGCCGAAGTCTTCATCCGAGCAGGAGCTATCGCTTCTGCCGGCTCGACCGACGCCCGTCCACATGACTGGCTCGGTCTCCGCGTCTCGTAACCGCCCTGTCTTTCGATAGTGTTCCGGCTCCAACGCCTAAGATCCTGTCAGTAGACGCACTGAGAACGCGGGCATCTAAACACAACAAGTGTCACCCAAAATGACGGAGTAAATATCGTCCGTAGCCGAGCGATTAACTCCGAGCGTCGCTGTGTTTACAACCGTCAGAGAGGGACGCCGGGCAACAAGTCACTGTAGTCAGCTCTGCGAGTCCAGTTCTCGGGCTGCGGTAACTTCCTCGCTCCGCGCAGCGGAATATCAATGCAAATATACTCCGCTGTTGCGATCGTCAGACGAACTAGACGGATTGTCGTCATCAATTAAATCGGCGCACATCCTTAACCCGTTAAATGACATTTAGCTGCGCCGCCGTGTTCATGTTGCGCCAATCGCTCGCGCTGACTGACAGTCGCGAGCCCCGCCCCGCGCATGCGCGCCGACGAGGCCACGCCCACGCAGACGACAATCGTCGTGAGACTCGCGCCAATTCGCTGATCGCGCCGTCGCCGCCATTGGACGTGTAATTGAATTAGGTGAGCGTCGAGCGGCGAATCGACACCGCGATCATTAGACCAGGCTAAATTAATTAGCGACGTTCTTCAAAGCGCACCGACGCCGCGTCGCCCGGCCGACTATCGGCTCATCGGCAACTGGCCTGCGCCCACATCGCCTGGGAGTGCCCGCGGACCCGGGTGTCGACTGATGGGCTAATAGCGTTGTATCCGTTTACGCCGAACTGAACAACAGCGCCGTGGCGGTCGTTGGGGTCGGCCGCAGGAGACGGGACAGATCAAAATGACACGGGAACGAGATTCGTATAAATGAACGCATGTTGTGTTGTGTGTTCCATCGTGTAACGCAACACTGTATTGCAACACTTAGGTAAATACGCTAGCAATTTAATCTTTGTATTAAATGTGTTTTTGCTAATACGTGTTGATGCTAAGTAGTCAAGTTACCTCACAATTATTCACAAATAGTTAGGCTAGGCATGCAATTAATTTTGAATGTGTTCACAGTATTACAATAAATAAAAATTGCACTTGGAACCGAACTTTCACGGCACATCTGTACTTAATAAAAACAATTACCGGATACAAAAATAAACTACTGAATTTAAATAAACTTAATTAAATCGGTTCGTAGCTTGCCGATACAAAAAAATTCAACTAAATGGGCAATTTTGTTGAAAATGGTCAATTGATAGATTTTACTGCAAGCGTCGTTACTCCGACACGAACAACGCACCGTGAAAATATATTGCAAGCATGCACTAATAAATTTTAAAGTTTTTATGTAATTATTGTAGGGAAACCGTACGAACATTTATTTTTTATTTATGTTCCGAACTGAATAGAAATATAGATTGATAACTTGCTCTAGGCTGATTCAACTTTAAACGTGCGTCAACTAAAAACTAAACATCCAGGTACACGCACCAGCGTTGTTCATAAATGAACAAATGTGCACTCCGTAAGTTTAGCCATAATTTGTCTCGGGATAAAACATAATTTGATGGCATATGTCTTCCTTGCAAGAATTTGCATTTGTGATTTGTTAGTTTCGAAGATCCTTTGTAAAAACAAGTTATGAAATTACGATATAAAAACTAACGGGTCGTTTGCTAAACGTAATTTATTCGCGTGAACCACGAGTAGATATTGTCGCAGTCACCAAAATAGACGCTGCTTTAAAACATCACTCCTTTTACAGTGCAACCACACGTTTATAATACGCCAGAGGTTTACGTCTGGTTTAATGTAGTTTTACATTTTGTTTTGTAAAGTCAATGCGATAAATCGTGCATCATCGTATGACTAAACACATTACTTCGCTTATTTAACTATTGGTGTAACAATTGCTAATAATAGTAATAATGCACAATGGAAAAACTGCAAATGTAGGTTGATACTTCTATTGATCGATGACTCAAACTTAGAGTAACAGCATTGTATACGGCGAAGTCCTTGTTTTACTGCGTAACGTTCATTGGCAATCTTTACTGGGTGGTTCCACTTTCTGTGTCGAACATTCACTGCACTGAAGCTGTCTGGGGTTTGTGTAACAACCTTCACACCGCAGGGCTGCGTAGTCACACACTTCGTTTCACAAGCTCAACTAAGCGAGCTGTACACGAATCCGAACCACCATCGAGTGACCCCTTCGAATGAAACCCCTGACCACGTGACACCGATCGTCAGCCGCGACAACCAACACGATGCTTCCACATCCGGGCGCCTCTGCACCTCGCGAGCCCGCGGAAGCACTCTGCAGCAGGCCCGCGGAAGCACTCTGCAGCAGGCCCGCGGAAGTACTCTGCAGCAGGCCCGCGGAAGTACTCTGGTTGCTCGTCATTCTTCCGCCTAATACGTCTGTGCACATGCAACGGGATACAATAATATTATATATTATACTACATAGGCACAACCATCATAATCAAAGGAGATTTATACTATTGTGAGTCGGAGA
>OY759264.1:24659349-24671849 GCA_963662155.1 Lamellibrachia columna
GTATCCCAGGGGGAAGATGTTCGGGGGAAGATACCCTGCCACACCGGTTGTCACTGATGGTTTTCACTATTATGTGCACATTCTAAATATATCTTACCTTTCCTGATTACATTAGATCGCCCTTTGAATGGCGTTTTCCCATTACAGCGAAATTCGACGAACGACGATTCATTCTGCAGATGGGTTTCCTTTGATTTATGATGGAACTTAGCGATATAATAAACCGACAAGTTAACGAATATAACATTAGACAAGAAGACTTACGAACACATGAAATTATTAACTTATGAACGTATAATTATAAACAAACACGCGCGCTCGCACGCACGCATGCACGCACGCACGCATGCATGCACGCACGCACGCACGCAACCACGCAAGCACACATACGCACATTTGTTACATAACTGTTGCAAACGATGCGAAGATTGTCATTTGAGATAGCATCTCGCGTGACGTAGCCTACTTCAAACGTTATAGTGTGTAACAATATAAAGATTTATGCTGATATCCAACATTTGATAAACGGCGAGCACACTATCGAAATCACCATCACCCGTGACTGCAGTGAATGCGTGCCTCGCAAACAAATTGCACTATGGGCCGTTTTGTAAATTGCTGCGTTCCAGTTTTGACCTGCCCTTCACATCAATCCGTTCTGTCATCTCACATACGGCGAACGACAGGCTGAACGGCAACCTGCCGATTCTACGCCACTCCCCCGATATAACTCTTTGCCCGGTGATTGCGTCTACTTGATTCAAAGGCATGCTACTTATAAAAACGGTTACAGCATACGTTTTACATCTCGCCGATTCGCGAATTCGCAATGACAAGCAATTAATCTTGGCGCGATAAATTATTCTGTCATAACAACCGTAATGTGGACGGGATAAAAAGACCGCCAACCAGCGGCAACGCGGACAATGACCCATTGCAGTGACGTCTTACGTGATTAAAAATTTTTTTTTAGTATACACATATTTTGTCAATTATTGTAAGATTTTACCACGCACGCACGCACGCACGCACGCACGCACGCACGCACGCACGCACGCACGCACGCACGCACGCACGCACATATATATGTACATATATATATATATATATATATATATATATATATATATATATATATATATATATATATATATATATATATATATATATATATATATATATATATATATATATATATATATATATATCACCGACGTCTACGACCATATAGACCTATATCTCATGTCCCGGTGTTGGTAGGCAGACCGGCAACTTCTGGCGATCCAGACGTTGTCAGGTTGTACAACCTGACGGCTGAAGTAAATCGTGTCTGCGTGCAACACGCTAAGTAGATTTGGTTTGTTGTACACCTTTAGCATAAGATTAATAATTTTGTGAAACGTTAAGACGAATTGGTGTGAAGATCCTGTTCTAGTTACGTCATTATATGTCTCGCCGTCATCGAATGACATGTTGGACACACCTGGGAAGGTTTCATGGTCCATAGTTTGGACATTGACACGTACTCTGCATACACGGTATATCCGTGTCTTCCAAGAAACACGATCGCGCTCAAACGATATAACTGATTTGTAGAACGGAGAACAAACATCTCCGTCAATATTCATCGTTCCGTTCCGCAACGGTAGTTCCATTGAATCCCCGAAAAGTCGCATTTCTGCGAGTATTCAATCACCAACTTGGAGTGGCAACATTGCCGATTTTCGTGCAGTTATATGTCGTGAAACTATTAATATATGACGTCACGTCCCCTTATATACTTTTTTGCAATTCTCTACCACACGTACTCCCCCTGGATGCGAAGTTCCTAATTCGCTTTCGTGTCTTAGAATGCCGCTCAGCATCGTGTGCAATCGAATACGCAAACTTATCGGTGACGGAATGCGAACGACTGACGTCTTCAGATGATGTATACGGATGTTTTTCTCGGTTGTACTCCACGCTGTCGGACATAAACGAGGTAACTGTCAATCCCACTGCGCAGGTCTACCGCCCCGGCGTCTGTCATGGGCAGTAGGCCGGCGGGGGTATCGCTGCTGGCTAATATCTTCAATTTATTTATAATAGGTCATGATTTTTATTGGCTCGTGCTACAGTCGATAAGATAGTTGAGAGTATAGTTGTGGCGGGCGTTGCATGGAGCAGGCCATGCAGAGGTGTATATTTCAGATAATATTATAAGCTAGCGCTTGGCCACGAGGTATGAGACATGTGCGATATTAAAACATAGACATAAATTCATTGATGAAACTTCTAGTTGATTTTCTTTGTAAAAAATATATAAAATACACTATATATAATATCCACTTACAAACGTTTAATTGCAATGAGATATGTGGAAGTTGAAGGCGAATAAACGCATTATTCAGTGTTCAATTAAAATTATCTCAGTGTATAATTAGTAAATTAGTGACAAATACTACAATTTTGTGCGTGCAAACTGTGGAAAGCGTGACGATCTGAAACATGCACGTATTCGCTCACACGGACCCACAAACCGCACGCACACATGCATAATATGTAGACACGCACACGTATATTTATACGTACAAACTAAAAAACAAACACACGCACACACGTTTAATTAGACCCGCGCACGTCTTCCAAGCTCACAAACAAACAAACAATCAAACAAACAAACAAACAAACAAACAAACAATCAAACAAGCAATCAATCAATCAATCAATCAAACAAACAAACAAATAAATAAGTAACAAGTCAATCAAAACAAACAAACAAACGAACACAAACAATGATGTTGAACTATAATATAGAACATTCTTGGGTGTTTATGATGTTTCGTGTGCACCCTTCAGGGATCGTATTTGCTCGTATATATGTGACATTTATGGTGAATTTAAATTTCGAGGAAATAATACTAACTTTTAAATTTAAACGCCATCAAATCCACGACTAATGCCCGGTTCACGAGTGTGGACATAAATACAAAAAATAGTATTTTTAAATTACATATGAGAAGAAAAAATGCACCAAGAAAGTACATCAGACAATGAAATAATATACATTGGTCACTACTTTTTAAATACTAATGTTTGGTATACAATGTTTGGTATACAATGTTTGGTATACAATGTTTGGTATACAATGTTTGGTATACAATGTATAACGTTGTAAAAACCGTGAAACAAAAATTAAATATCAGACAACTGTTATAACAGCCAGCCAGCCAGCCAGCCAGCCAGCCAGCCAGCCAGCCAGCCAGCCAGCCAGCCAGCCAGCCAGCCAGCCAGCCAGCCAGCCAGCCAGCCAGCCAGCCAGCCAGCCAGCCAGCCAGCCAGCCAGCCAGCCAGCCAGCCAGCCAGCCAGCCAGCCAGCCAGCCATTATAACAACGCTATTACTACCAAGTATGCATTTTACGTGTATAAGTGCTACCCGGGTACACTTGACACAGCCCAGGGGTAGGGTATTGAGCCGTTGTCCCCTGCGCGATGGCGTTTCACAGCAGGGTGCGGGTCTATCGATGTCCTCCTTGTCACGTCGTACATCGTCACCCGTCGACCGCCCCTTGGAACACTCGCTTGGTTCTTGTTAGCTATTGACAGTTCAAGGAAAGGGTTGCGCACAAACACGCGGGATATCCATTCACGTGACACGGGTGCATTGACACGGACACTCGCTCATGCACATCCAGATGCATGCGCACATCCAGATGCATGCACACACCCACATGCATGCATTGGCACATACACACTCACGTTCACACGCACGCACACTCGCTCACACGTACGCACACTCGCTCACACGTATACGCGCACATACATACGCATGACAAGTAGACAAATACTGTCTTTTTTTCAATTTCTCTATCTCCTGACCGTCATAAGAGAAAGATGGGTGAGATGAGGGAAAACATAACATGGTGAGTAAGGTGGAAGCATGCAATGTGATGGAGGAAATTGGGAGGTGAGACGAGTGCGGGGCAGTGCTACGGTAATGGAGAGACTATAATGATTTAATGACTGGCTATAGGTGACTGCATGACTGGATGACTGATGTATTGACGCACGTTCAGTCAAAAGCACACACTTGCACCTTAGCACATGCACATACGCACGCTCGCTCAAAATAATTGAACAAATGAACTAATACACGAACGCACGAATGCATGCGCGCACACACGCACGCACGCACGCACGCACGCACGCACGAACAAATGTTTTATCGAATACACGAAGAATTGACTACTGACTGGCACACGAACGTACACACACGCGCGGGGGCACGCAGGTACGCACACACGAACACACGCACGCACACATGCAGGCACACACCCACCCACGCACGCACGCACGCACGCACGCACGCACGCACGCACGCACGCACGCATGCACGCACACACACACGTTGTAGTGTCCCACGCCGTCAGTACAGTGGACTACGCTTAACAGAATCGCGGTTAACAAAATCACCCGTTTAATAGAATCAAGTACATTGCCTGGGACAGAATCATTCCCTGTTGCCGCAATGTTAACATGCTCCGTTTAAGTGAATCAGTTTCTCATGAGAATCAAATTGCTCTGGCCCGAAGTGGTTCTGTTAAGTGAACCACACAATGTATTGATTCCGTTAGAAGCGCTGTTGATCGCGGCGTGACTTCAACTGCAAACGCAACTCTGACAGCTGATGACTCACAGGTCTTCGCGTCAGCTTCCACACCAAGCGGCTAGTGCAACTACCAGTTAACGCCAGTTGTCGTTTTAGCACCAGATGTAATTTAGAGGCGTGTTCTCTCTACTCCCCATGGCGAATGTAATGACAACAGTCTGTAGTACTATGTGCGTCGTCACAGGGGATATAATAATATTAGGCCGGTTTATGATGTCAACGGTTGAAGGTGTTGTCAGAACTTGCCGCTGCAGACATTGCCTCGAAGATCCGCAGACCGTGAAATGGGGGTAAATGAGAGAAGACTTCGTAATTTAAATAAATACCACATTTTTCTCCAACGACACATTTCCGTGCAAGTACGAACACGCTGCAACAATTCAATGCGTTCTGTTGGTTTTTGATGCGAAATCCTGCTTTAATTTAATTTACCCATATATATATATATAATATATATATTATATTATATATATTATATTATATATATATATATATATATATATATATATATATATATATATATATAATATATATATATATATATATATATATATATATATATATATATGTATATATATATATATATATTATATATATTATATATATATATATATATATATATATATATATATATATATATATATATATATATATATATATATATATATATATATATATATATATATATATATATATATATATATATATATATATATATATATATATATATATATATATATATATATATATATATATATATAAGTTGCCGTAACAAGAAATACAAGTCGCCACACAACAAGCAATCGTTCACTCGCTGCCACTTTGTCTAGTTTCAACCGACCGCTTTAGTCCATCACGGTATTCTAGTTAGTCCATCATGGTATTCTCGTTTCATATGATGGTTATCCTTGTGTTTATGCAAATTTACGATGCAGCTGGTTCCATTTTAAACTGCTCATATGGTGTTTAACGACATCGTATAAAGAGTTATTTGAGAAAACCCTCTCCGATAAATACCCCCCATCGTTATCGTAACGGCTGTCTGTCGCCGAGGTCAAACGGCGCACTGAGATATCGTTCTCCTCCCATCCCGCGAACTCTTCCATCTGGACGCTCAACATATCAATCAATCAGTACTTCAGTATGAGACACTCTACACACCATTCCATAGAAAAAACTCATACAACGTAACAACATATCCCAGTAATTGACTACCAAGTAAAAAAAGACGAATCAAACGCGCTAAACTAGAACTATGTGATCAGTAATACACATTATTTTAGTTTACGACAGAATGCACCAGCAAATTGCCTGATTTCTTAAGAATTTCTATAATTTATAATGCGACTTTGGTGGTGCTCACTCAGGGTACAGCAGCTGAAATGTATAAATCATCCGAACAATGTGTTCATGCTGCTGACGTACCTAGTAGTTTGTGCTTAGTTGTGTGTCATTCTGTTGAAGGTGCATCCAACGAGCTCTTTTCTCAAGGTTGTATGGAGCTACTTGTCTTTTCTTAAGGTATGACCATGGAGCTACTTGTCTTTTCTTAAGGTATGTCCATGGAGCTACTTGTCTTTTCTTAAGTTATGACCATGGAGCTACTTGTCTTTTCTTAAGGTATGTCCATGGAGCTACTTGTCTTTTCTTAAGGTATGACCATGGAGCTACTTGTCTTTTCTTAAGGTATGTCCATGGAGCTACTTGTCTTTTCTTAAGGTATGACCATGGAGCTACTTGTCTTTTCTTAAGGTATGTCCATGGAGCTACTTGTCTTTTCTTAAGGTATGACCATGGAGCTACTTGTCTTTTCTTAAGGTATGTCCATGGAGCTACTTGTCTTTTCTTAAGGTATGTCCATGGAGCTACTTGTCTTTTCTTAAGGTATGTCCATGGAGCTACTTGTCTTTTCTTAAGGTATGTCCATGGAGCTATTTGTCTTTTCTCAAGGTATGTCCATGGAGCTACTTGTCTTTTCTTAAGGTATGTCCATGGAGCTACTTGTCTTTTCTTAAGGTATGTTCATGGAGCTACTGGTCTTTTCTTAAGGTATGTCCATTGAGCTACTTGTCTTTTCTTAAGGTATGTTCATGGAGCTACTTGTCTTTTCTTAAGGTATGTCCATGGAGCTACTTGTCTTTTCTTAAGGTATGTCCATGGAGCTACTTGTCTTTTCTTAAGGTATGTCCATAGAGCTACTTGTCTTTTCTAAAGGTATGTCCATGGAGCTACTTGTCTTTTCTTAAGATATGTCCATGGAGCTACTTGTCTTTTCTTAAGGTATGTCTATGGAGCTACTTGTCTTTTCTCAAGGTATGTCCATGGAGCTACTTGTCTTTTCTTAAGGTATGTCCATGGAGCTACTTGTCTTTTCTCAAGGTATGTCTATGGAGCTACTTGTCTTTTCTTAAGGTATGTCCATAGAGCTACTTGTCTTTTCTCAAGGTATGTCCATGGAGCTACTTGTCTTTTCTTAAGGTATGTTCATGGAGCTACTTGTCTTTTCTTAAGGTATGTCCATTGAGCTACTTGTCTTTTCTAAAGGTATGTTCATGGAGCTACTTGTCTTTTCTCAAGGTATGTCCATGGAGCTACTTGTCTTTTCTCAAGGTATATCTATGGAGCTACTTGTCTTTTCTTAAGGTATGTCCATAGAGCAACTTGTCTTTTCTCAAGGTATGTCCATGGAGCTACTTGTCTTTTCTTAAGGTATGTTCATGGAGCTACTTGTCTTTTCTTAAGGTATGTCCATGGAGCTACTTGTCTTTTCTTAAGGTATGTCCATGGAGCTACTTGTCTTTTCTTAAGGTATGTCCATAGAGCTACTTGTCTTTTCTAAAGGTATGTCCATGGAGCTACTTGTCTTTTCTTAAGATATGTCCATGGAGCTACTTGTCTTTTCTTAAGGTATGTCTATGGAGCTACTTGTCTTTTCTCAAGGTATGTCCATGGAGCTACTTGTCTTTTCTTAAGGTATGTTCATGGAGCTACTTGTCTTTTCTAAAGGTATGTCCATGGAGCTACTTGTCTTTTCTTAAGGTATGTCCATTGAGCTACTTGTCTTTTCTAAAGGTATGTTCATGGAGCTACTTGTCTTTTCTCAAGGTATGTCCATGGAGCTACTTGTCTTTTCTCAAGGTATATCTATGGAGCTACTTGTCTTTTCTTAAGGTATGTCCATAGAGCTACTTGTCTTTTCTCAAGGTATGTCCATGGAGCTACTTGTCTTTTCTTAAGGTATGTCCATGGAGCTACTTGTCTTTTCTTAAGGTATGTTCATGGAGCTACTTGTCTTTTCTTAAGGTATGTCCATGGAGCTACTTGTCTTTTCTTAAGGTATGTCCATGGAGCTACTTGTCTTTTCTTAAGGTATGTCCATGGAGCTACTTGTCTTTTCTTAAGGTATGTTCATGGAGCTACTTGTCTTTTCTTAAGGTATGTTCATGGAGCTACTTGTCTTTTCTTAAGGTATGTCCATGGAGCTACTTGTCTTTTCTTAAGGTATGTTCATGGAGCTACTTGTCTTTTCTTAAGGTATGTCCATGGAGCTACTTGTCTTTTCTTAAGGTATGTCCATGGAGCTACTTGTCTTTTCTTAAGGTATGTTCATGGAGCTACTTGTCTTTTCTTAAGGTATGTTCATGGAGCTACTTGTCTTTTCTTAAGGTATGTCCATGGAGCTACTTGTCTTTTCTTAAGGTATGTCCATGGAGCTACTTGTCTTTTCTTAAGGTATGTTCATGGAGCTACTTGTCTTTTCTTAAGGTATGTTCATGGAGCTACTTGTCTTTTCTTAAGGTATGTCCATGGAGCTACTTGTCTTTTCTTAAGGTATGTCCATGGAGCTACTTGTCTTTTCTTAAGGTATGTCCATGGAGCTACTTGTCTTTTCTTAAGGTATGTCCATGGAGCTACTTGTCTTTTCTTAAGGTATGTCCATGGAGCTACTTGTCTTTTCTTAAGGTATGTCCA
Organism: Lamellibrachia columna; assembly: GCA_963662155.1. NCBI lineage: Eukaryota > Metazoa > Annelida > Polychaeta > Sabellida > Siboglinidae > Lamellibrachia > Lamellibrachia columna. The sequence goes on from OY759264.1 coordinate 24,667,971, forward strand.
TGGAGCTACTTGTCTTTTCTTAAGGTATGTCCATGGAGCTACTTGTCTTTTCTTAAGGTATGTCCATGGAGCTACTTGTCTTTTCTTAAGGTATGTCCATGGAGCTACTTGTCTTTTCTCAAGGTATGTCCATAGAGCTACTTGTCTTTTCTTAAGGTATGTCCATGGAGCTACTTGTCTTTTCTTAAGGTATGTTCATGGAGCTACTTTTCTTTTCTTAAGGTATGTCCATGGAGCTACTTGTCTTTTCTTAAGGTATGTCCATGGAGCTACTTGTCTTTTCTTAAGGTATGTCCATAGAGCTACTTGTCTTTTCTAAAGGTATGTCCATGGAGCTACTTGTCTTTTCTTAAGATATGTCCATGGAGCTACTTGTCTTTTCTTAAGGTATGTCTATGGAGCTACTTGTCTTTTCTCAAGGTATGTTCATGGAGCTACTTGTCTTTTCTTAAGGTATGTTCATGGAGCTACTTGTCTTTTCTAAAGGTATGTCCATGGAGCTACTTGTCTTTTCTTAAGGTATGTCCATGGAGCTACTTGTCTTTTCTCAAGGTATGTCTATGGAGCTACTTGTCTTTTCTTAAGGTATGTCCATAGAGCTACTTGTCTTTTCTCAAGGTATGTCCATGGAGCTACTTGTCTTTTCTTAAGGTATGTTCATGGAGCTACTTGTCTTTTCTTAAGGTATGTCCATGGAGCTACTTGTCTTTTCTTAAGGTATGTTCATGGAGCTACTTGTCTTTTCTTAAGGTATGTGTATGGAGCTACTTGTCTTTTCTTAAGGTATGTCCATGGAGCTACTTGTCTTTTCTAAAGGTATGTCCATGGAGCTACTTGTCTTTTCTCAAGGTATGTCCATGGAGCTACTTGTCTTAACGAAACAAGGCCCGACACTTTGGAGTCCGTTTTCATTCGTGGTGTATTGTGTCCATCAAATGTGTTGCATTGTCTTAAGAAATATTATGTGTGTTGCAACTAACATTCAACTATTTCAGGTTCCACTTCCACGTAATAACACTCATTAGCTATACAGCAACTGAGTACCTTCTCTTCAATGAGCCACAATTTGTAAATATAATGTGACTGTTATATGTCTATGAATATCAACTGCAATGTAAACTTGATGTTTTGTAGAAACATTCAAATAATGAAACCATGTGGTTTATTAAAATGCATTTATTTAAAGATAGTTTATGCTATATGACATGATTGGGCGCGGTGGTGTATCGCGGTTAGAGTGCCGGACTCTCAATCGAGAGAACTGAGCTTCGAAACCTTGGCAATTTCGTTCACCCCACGTTACCACAGTTCACTCAGCTGTATAAACGAATACCTTGCTACAAACAGAGGTGGATATGTGAACGAATAGTCTTCGCGCAGTAATTGCAGCATGGCTGAATGCTTCCCAGATGAGTCGAGATGGCGTTGGAATGAACAGGTCTGCCGGGGGTGAAGAGTAAAGTGGTTTGAACTGTCCCAAGGACTGGATACCGCGCTATATAAGAACGTACCTTTGCGATTAAAACGATCGGTCTGTGTACCTTCATTGTCGTATGAAAACGTAGACATTGTCGTATGAAAACACTTAGACATTGTCGTATGAAAACACTTAGACATTGTCGTATGAAAACACGCAGAGAGCGCGAGAGAACACTGAACAACGAACACTGTACGCGTCGTTTCGCGCGTCCTGAACGGTGACTCATTCCCTCTTAAAGCTAGACCGATCACAGCAAACAAAATAACCTACGAAGACATGGATATAGTTTATCTGTAACACTCTCGAGACAAAATTACAAGTCTCGAGCGCCGCTTCCACGGAAAGAGCTTACGGAAGTCAGACAGACACGAGCGGCAGAACACTGACTCATTGTACAATTACGAAAAAGAAGGACTCTCTCTGGACGACCCGGAGACAAAGACGCACACAGAGAAACAAATTCCCACAAGTTTTAAGGGAAACAGGAGAAGCCGACGACAAAGAAGACGACAGGAACAATTAGAATCTTGTAGAAACCGCCGATTTGTCATACCATTTTGAATGACATCGCAAAAAAATTTTCCACAATCGTTTCTTTGTTACGTTCAGCCTACTTCAATTCAGTGCTGGACGAATGATTATTCACCAATCTTCCAGGTTAGTATGGCTTCGGTCAGTTCCTTGCTTTAATCTCGCCATCTTCTGTCGTGCCCTCCTCTTCTCCTCACACGTGACATTGGTGTCCAGTCGGTCATTCTGTTGGTCCATCTGTTGTCATGTTTCATAGCGACGTGTCCCGCCCGTCTCAGTTTCTTGGTTTTGATCTCCTTAATTATATGTGGGACACCTGTTTTATCTCGTCTATCTGTGTTAGCAATTCTGTAGTTCTTGGTGACTTGTAGCAGTATCATTTACATTGCCCGCATTGTAACTAGTAAGTTCTTACAGATACTTTCTTAGTCTTGATCTAGGTTTTCTGATTCGTATGATAAACTAGGACTAATGCATTGGATGAAAAAAACATGAAGCACGCATCAAAGAACTGTGCTTGGTAGAGTGGAATAACGTATATGCAATGAGTGAAATATTCTGCGGAGAAATCGTTTCTGATGTCGCGTGTGGTTTAGCGTCTGGTCTAAGTTGAATAGCTGAACATCTGATACCAGCGCTTGATGCTGCGATTATTTCACACAAAAGTCACGAACACTGCTCAGTCCTTTCTGGGTCTATTTACGCACCATTCCGACGCATCGCATTTGTCGGGTCTATTTACGCACCATTCCGACGCATCGGGTTACGAACCCAATCGGGGTGCGACGTCGTGAACCGGGAAGACCCGATCCCGGGGAACCTGAAGAGTTGACGGCTGTCCCGTCGAGCCCCCGTGATTTATGATGTCCTGGGCACAAGTCGCACGTTCTCGGCCGCCTTGTCGCCTCGCCGCACGCCTCATTTAGCCGTTGAGAAGCCCCGGACGCGGGACACTCCGACACGGCGGGCGACGGTGACGGCGCGGCCGGGGTAATTAGAGGGTAGGCGCGTTCCGAGCATTTCGGGCAATGACGCGCGTACAAAGTCAAGTGGGACGCCCTGTTTGGGGTGCGTCAGACACCCTTCTCAGCCGCATGTGCCCGTTGCGCGACCGTGTGCAACCTTGTCGGTTTTCATCGGCGATATGGGCCGCTTTTTACAGCTGGATGAAGCCGTTCTCGATGGCTCGACAGCAGCCGCGGTGAAAGGTTTTTTCGTTTACTGGCTGCTCCGCGGTTGTCAGTGTCTTCTAAAGAAAGTATGCACTTGTTATTATAATATCTTGTTCACCTCATAGCTTTGTTCACCGCATAGCTTATCATTCAGATAGCTAGCGGACTTGGTAAGTAAGTCGTCGTCTCCACGGGAAACATTGTCAAGAAAAATTGGTTGTGGTAGTTTTTGCGGATGGAATCCTAGTGATTTCTGTCAAATGAAGACATACCTCAAACTGTAATGACAATGCGAAAAGACGTGTAAAGACGACTTGTTTTTGATACCTGAGATCGGCTAAAATGCTCGCGACGACTGGCGAAGCTTCACGATGACGTCGACCACAGTCGCCATAGTAACAGTGGTGTCGACAAGACAACCGTCGTTACCATGACTAACGATAATGTTTGTAGTATGATCGTCTGGAGAGTTGTTGTCGTTGCACCAGAGCAACTTAGCGTATTTCAGACGGGAAAGAGGACCACGCCCTATCGGTCATTCGAGTCGACTGTTGACTCTGCGTGCAAATAAATGGGACCTTCTCTGTTTGTTATTTTTACTGTTTGAGCCAAACAAGAGGCCCTGTTTGTGGAGTAAGCCGACTTGGTGTGGACGGAGTTGATGTGGGACCATTTGTTGTTGGACGAGTTAGTGTG
>OY759264.1:24676849-24719349 GCA_963662155.1 Lamellibrachia columna
TAGGCAACCGGAGAATAGGCGATGTTGGAATAATACCAGTAGGCGCAGTGAGAGTTGACGATGTGGGAATAATGCAGCGGTACCAGTAGGCGAAATGGGAGGAGGCGAAGTGCTACATGGCGCACATGTGATCATTTATAGTATCAGGTGGCAGGTTGTGGGTTAGAAGGTGGTGCAGGTTGTTGTCAGGGTGGGACCAAGGCCCGCGTACAAATTTTCTAAATATCGGTCGCAGCTTCGTACGGGAACTGACACGAAACCAGTACCGTAGTAAATCGCGTTACCTGTCACTACGCGGCGCTGTAACACACCGGAGCGGGTATGAAAATTAGTACGCTTTGTTAATGTCGACAATTGTGAACGGCCCCCTGTTCATAAATAATTAATAATGAATATAATATTATATGTGTGTGTGTGTGTGTGTGTGTGTGTGCGTGCGTGCGTGCGTGCGTGCGTGCGTGCGTGCGTGCGTGCGTGCGTGCGTGCGTGCGTGCGTGCGTGCGTGCGTGCGTGCGTGCGTGCGTGCGTGCGTGCGTGCGTGCGTGCGTGTGTGTGTTATCGCACTTTCGCGTCACTGTCTCACTGCAACGGTGGGGACGGTTTCACCGCTTTCAAGGTGTTCTGCACGGCCAATGTTCTGCACGGCCAATGTTCTTCCATATATTATATTAACCTCTCTTTCTTTTTTGACCGTAATATTGGTAAGAAAACGCTATAGTATAAATGAAATTTAGTGCTAATAAAATACGATCAGCAAAGCAGATATTCTGCGAATAGCATTGCTTCACATCCATGTTAAGACATCACTCGTACAACCTATTTAATATTTCTTTCATTCATAAGTTATATTTTAGTCACCCCAATTAAATAAAACAAACTATAGCGTCGACAATATATACGGTCACTGGCGATTGTCGTTATAGCGACGACTGCGACATTGGTTAAACATATGACATAATAATGTACTTGATAATGTACAAAGCGCCCGAATATGTACCCTAAATGTTCGTACAACAAACTATGCCACTTGGTGGCAACAGTAGTAGTTTTTTATTTTGTTTGAATAATTTGCTTATGCCATTTACGTATAACGGCATAACGGGCATTTTGCAACCTTTCCTGTTAAATCACCCATAAACACTTTCGTGTGTGTAGCAACAATTACTACAATTTTCGCCTGTCTGTTTGTAAAATTCTGATGACATGTCAATCTAGTTGTTGTAAGAAATAAGTCAGGTAAAAGTGTAGTTCAAAGGTCGAACATAGAAAATGGGCTTTAGAAGTAAATATTAAAATAATACATTCGTGTTGTCCGTTATCGGTATATATTATATACTTATTTTCTTGTCTACTTCGTACCCCGGTTGGTGCATATGTTATCGGTATATATTATATACTTATTTTCTTGTCTACTTCGTACCCCGGTTGGTGCATATGACCATAATTTAATTCTTACAAAATGCTCATCTCCTTAAGGTCATTATTACTTCATAATTATTCAAATCGGGAGACTACGTTTAATGCCATTAATAATTGGCATGAGTGCAGCACAGATTTTGTAAAAGTTGTATAAAGCGTGCTCAGTAATATATGTACAGTTTTACTGCATTATACGCTCGAAATAGTTGTCATAATATGTGCGTGTTCGATTCCTTTTTATATAAAACATCCTCCATCCTTTTAAAAATGCACCCAAGCCTTTAGGTTACCAGACATTCTGGAGTGCGTGCGCTCTGTATACATTCTGCTAAAATGTTTTCACGCAACCGTAGTTTTGAAATCAGAATTACAACTTTACCTACTGCTGCTTTTCACTGACTTCATTCACCAACTCCAGCCTCGAATATATCCTAACGAATATTATCTACGTTCCTGGTCTACAAACGACACGCCACGTGATCTGTTCACACAAGTTTTGCGGCTGACACTTTTCCAGCAATTCATGAACGAATTCCCGACGATACGGACCGGGCAACGAATCCCATACCTCATCTGCCGGCTGCGGCAGCCGGAACGACGAATCTCTCGTTTCTATTAACCACGCATGCTTCAAACGCAGCCACCGACGAAACTATTAAGTCAAACAAAACATCGGCAGTCGTTTCGCGAATGATCGATTGACAAAAAGCTGTCTGGGCGCGGGGTTGTATCTGCCCCCATTACTCGCCCGATTCATCACGAGACGACGACGACAATGAACGGCGATGATAAAATATGGCTAATTACCGCGTTCTAATCAGACCTAACGACGGCAGGTCGGGCTACGGCGCTTGAACACGATAATGACTACTCGGCCAATTATCGCCCATTTGACGCGGTTATTATCGATACGCTCTACGTGACAATGCTGATTCGGTTTGCCCCGGGCCAAGGCTTTGTGGCGGGACAGACACGTTTCTGCCCCACCCTTGCCTCGACCCCCCAATAACTCACGCCAAAATGCTCAATCACAACAGCATTTTATTTACAATATTTACCGAAGCGTTCCGTGTCATTATCGTAATAGAGTAAACTGCATATATTTGAACAGCAATCACTGAACACGTCAGCCAATCTTTTGAGCAAATCGTGGTCTATTATATTTTAACAGGTGTTTTGGCATCAATGGTTCGAGAATTGATTACGTGGAGGCGTTATTTACCAAGGTAGCGTGGCCGTTGTGTTGCAGCAATATATATATATATAGTACGACTTGGTGACACGGAGTTACAGTCTGCTATTCGCAATTAATTTAACCCATCGCGAATCAGGTTCCTTTGTGTTCAAATATCTAATGCCTGGATAGCTTCAGGGTATGTGCAGTCAAATTCATAAACGAGCTTCATAAAAGAGAGCGCACTTTTATTAAAATCATCGAAATACTTTATCTTGGTCGTTAGATCGGGTAACTTACGAAACCGTAAATTACTTCATCTTATATGGTATACATAGGCTTTTGTCTGTTTTTTCATCTTATATGGTATACATAGGCTTTTGTCTGTTTTTTTATCTTATATGGTATACATAGGCTTTTGTCTGTTTTTTTATCTTATATGGTATACATAGGCTTTTGTCTGTTTTTGCCGAATTTCGACTTGGCCGAATCGAAAAAAATTATAGTTTGTCTATCATAGCTAAACAGCATGTTTGCACAAACGAGCTATCGTGCCATAATGGATATACTAGATGCCACGGGTAAGACTGTTGCGATATGATTCCAAAACGAGACTACCGGTGACATTAATTACGGAAGCAGCTATAAATCGTGTGTTAAGTTGTTATCACAAGGCCGCGCCTCCTGCCGGGACCAAACTCAGGAATTGTGTTATGATGGTGTTCTAGTTATCGAAGTTCTGATTTACGATGTACTCTTGTACTATATATTTTATCCACAGGTTGGACACATTTTGGCGACCGTGTGGTAAAACATTTTATTTTATAATGATTATGATGATGACAACGACGACGACACGATGACGACAACAACAACGACGATAATAATAATAATTATTATCATTATTATTAAATATACATTTTATCGAGGTGAGAGACCAACGTCGTCTGTCGCATCGGGCCTAGTATTATTATATGTTTATTATTGACACACCAGCGTCTTTGTGTCACAGTCGCAGTATTTAAAAGACCACTCGACCACTAGAACAGATTTACCAAGTGGCCATTGTTGAATGGTCAGTTTCGAGTGGTCAATCTCGTGGGAAAGCGAAATGGTCAGAAGCGGGCGTCCAGTTTGACGCCCCGGTCAGCTGGACACAATGGCCGGAGGGAAGAGGTCGTTGATGGCCGACAACGACGCCAAGTGGGTGTTGACCGGATGATGGACGATGCTCATTTGGCGGTCGGCTTGACCATTGTTAATCACTCTAGTACGTGCGTGAGTGCGTATATCTCTGGTCACTTCGACCCCCGGTCAAAACGTTCAACGCCGTCTCATATCACGACAAGTCGGCCATTTTTTCCCATGTAATGTCGTTCCTCTATTGAGTCTCTCCATCAGGGTGTTGATATCAGAGTTGTGCCCTAATGCTTACTGAAATATGTAATGTCGTTCCTCTATTGAGTCTCTCCATCAGGGTGTTGATATCAGAGTTGTGCCCTAATGCTTACTGAAATATGTAATGTCGTTCCTCTATCGAGTCTCTCCATCAGGGTGTTGATATCAGAGTTGTGCCCTAATGCTTACTGAAATATGTAATGTCGTTCCTCTATCGAGTCTCTCCATCAGGGTGTTGATATCAGAGTTGTGCCCTAATGCTTACTGAAATATTTTGTCGGCAGAAACGACCATTTCTGTGATTACTGTAGAAAAGACGAATAATCACCTACCAAGTTGTTTTCTGGGCGATAATGGGGGAGCGGACATAAATTGGGAGTGGAGTTGCTGGTGAGCCGACGTGACCGGCGAGGACATGAGCTCGAGTGTACGTGCTTGCATGAGGACGGACTGTTCGTTGTGTCCTAAATGAGTGGTTGTGCCAGTATGTTCGTTCGCACGTGCGTACAGACAAACCTAACTAAGTTGCTACGCAACCAGTTGCTCGTGCTACAGTTGAACTTGTTCGTAAGGATGTGCGAGGCGACTATGCATGTTTCTTTCAGTTTCAGAATGTGTAGGCGCCTACTTGTTTATAAGCATTAATGCATGCGCAGCTCAGTGCGATGCCACGAAATATTGAATATTACTTCCTCGTAGTGCTGCTGAATGGTGCATCGACATATGGTGAATACCCAAGACAATAATGATATTTTAAATCACTTGCTGATCCGATTCTGCAATTGACTACGATACATAGTGATGTTAGTGCCTTCATTTAAAATGTATACACGAATTTCAGAGTCCTATGAGTGTATTTGTAAGGTAACGGGCATATGACATTTGGTGTTAACATCCGACATGTAGTAATAATGCATATATCTACGATTCGAAACAAATCAATGTGGAACACTACATTAGCCCAACATTACGTGTCATGTGGCAGCTACGAATTGTTCACAGTCGAACATGTTCATGGACGTATGCGATTAACTAGCAAACGATTGCATTGGTTGATGCATCACATACAAATGCAAAATTCAGTTTCATGTTGGTGTAAACCTATACAGGTGTCACAAGGAAACACGACCATTGGTTCATGACGTTGGAATATCAGTTTCATGTTGGTGTAGACCCATACAGGTGTCACAGGGAAACATGAACATTGGTTCATGACGTTGGAATATCAGTTTCATGTTGGTGTAGACCTATACATGTGTCACAGGGAAACATGACCATTGGTTCATGACGTTGGAATATCAGGTTCATGTTGGTGTAGACCTATACATGTGTCACAGGGAAACATGAACATTGGTTCACGACGTTGGAATATCAGTTTCTGGCTGATGTAGATGTAGAAGGGGTCATAAGGAAACATGGTTTCTATAGCTGCGTGCAAACGGTGCAAACGCACGCAACAACTAATTTGAGTACATGATTGGGTTTATACTGTGAGATTTCCCGGGGCAGTCAATACCCCAAGAATGCATTACATGTAACGGAGATTGTGTGGACATAACAGCATGTAGTGGTGATTGTGTGCACACAATATTACTAACAACAACAACAACAACAACAACAACAACAACAACAACAACAACAACAACAACAACAACAACAACAACAACAGAAGATGCATGACAAAGGCAACAACATCGGTACTATAGGATATATTTATATATCACAGACAATGCGACCGTGTGCTTGCCCACTATGGATATCTCCAATTTGTGGGAACACTTTCAGCGACTGCGCCACACGGGAACTGTTCCCATGTCGACGCTCGCCTCCACACCCGGTACAATCCCGCGAAGTGCTTCTATCAACCTAATCGTTATTGAAATATTATCGAATTACGTCCGTTTGTTCTAACATTTGGCTACGGCCAATAATGGGCATAAATAATGCAAGGGATGTTCTTTCATGAAAAGTGGAACAACACTTTACAAATAACAAATATTGCCTCTCATTTGATTAGTCTACCATGCTGGCAACTAAAATTATTTAACTTATTGGGTCAGGTGCTTGGTGGCCATCGGAACTCCATGTCATTAAAAACGACTCCATAAAGACCGATCGAAGTTGATTTTTTCGAAAGAAATATAAACATTTTATATAATTTTATATGAGGAATATTTTCCAGAGGATTTGGTGGTACGCATTTAATGCGTACCACCAAATCCTCTGGAAAATATTCCAACTGTTTCTGAAAGAATAGACAATGTATGTACCAAAATATGCCAAAGACCATGACACAATAATACATTATATCGTTCAGGTTACAATGCAGCGTGTACTTTCAGGTAGCATGGACGCTGGAGCTGAGCAGTGTAATTCGAGGCTTCTACCTACTCAGACACGCTTGCATGTCTTGTCGCAGGAATAAGTGCGAGCGAACCCCGCAACAACCGTTCGGTTGAATGTAGCAGAGAATGCGAAACTATTCGGTCGTTGTGTTGCAGGTGCATCGGGCAGGAACGCAGTAGCAGAAGTTATAGGTCATCAAAATTAAATATGTGAAAGGAGTGTATGTTTGTCGCAATTTAAACTAATGTTTTTCTCAAAATTATGCTATTTAGTACACACTCTTGCACAGCAAATTTGGCAAGCACGCACGCAAGCCCGCCCGCACGCACGCACGCACGCACGCACGCACGCACGCACACAAGCACGCACGCACGCACGCACACAAGCATGCACCCACGCACATATCGTTTCATGTGTCACAGGATTCGTCAGCGTTCACAGAATAAGAAACCTTTCGCATTTTGGGTTTGATCTTCTGCCGCATCTGCCAACGATGGCAATAATTTCGTTCTGTATTATCTTAGACTGAGGACTACATATCATCATATGCGTCTCCGTAACCAGAATCACGTGGCCGTGATTCTCGTGTGTATTGAGACGGGTGACGTCATGGCAGTGGTGTCTCATGTCGATATTCTGCTTTTCACATATAATAACCGTCTTTACGATGGAGAGCAGCATAAGATGATTGTCTCTCACAGCTGCTGACCAGTTGAAAGTCACCGGGAAAAATGCACTAATAGCAAGAATCTACAACATTTGCTTTATGGGGGGTGGAGGGGAGGGGGGGGGCAAATAGGAACGATTTATGGACAAGTTGCAGTAATGGTGGCAATGCCCCTAATTTGTGTTAGAAATATCTTCCTGTGAGGGGCTGGCGCAAGAGGGCGCCACCCAGCAGTGTACTGGCAACTTATTTTGATTTGATGAAAAAATCCGGCCGAAATAAAGGGGGGTGCCCGGGAACCTGATGGACGCTTCTGTACACTGTATCCGCCCATGACATCAGGACATAGCTTATAATGGTTCCACTGAAGCGTTTCTCAAAAAAATAATATGCGGACATTTAAGCAGTGCGGAATGTCATTGTAAAATTATCATGTAAAACGTCAGAATGGTAACGGTGTAGTTTATTCAGTTTAAACTACCTTGCACTCTTGCTGGCAAACAATGCGTACAGCCTAGATTTTTCATCCGAATGTGAGGACCCTTACAATAATGTTTACTGTTGGCATATTTGTAGATATATTTTGTGACCCTAATTACTACTGTCTTGTAACGTGTCACCGTTGATGTGGAATTACTGTAATTAACAGTACACGGCCAACAGTTAGTTCCACATGTGCGGTTGTACCGGGATTGGCTACATTCGGAAATGCCTCAATGTTTGGGTGGAAATCAAGTAAGGTTTTCTCGAAATATCTGTATGTCAATCGTACAAAAGGCGAATAGAGGGTGAGCTGTTGAATAAGATCGCTGATAAAACTGCACTGTAAACCACGGCAATGTTAAAATGGTCACCAAAGCCGACAACCTGTGCCAAAGTGTGCCATCTAGTGGACTGTTTCGGCGTACTTACTTGTGGCGACACATACCACCTACATTCATAAACAGATTGAGCCCAGTAGTTATTAAAAGTTGTCCGGAAGGCGGTAGCACTGTACACATTCGTACTGAGACAAACCAGCAGAGGGCGAGGATGGCCACCGCAAAAATGCCAGAAGGCGAAGAAACTCCCACTCCTGCTCAGGAAGACCAGTTGGCTCCCAGCAACGATGCGATGACGTTACACGATTTGCACCAAAGGAAATACTTTGCATTGAAACAGAAATGCGAACAGATGCAACAAGTAGGCGCTTGTTTTAGTCGGGTTCATTCAGGAATTTCGGGCGATAATAGGACAGCTTTGCATATTACTATTAGTACACTTAATTGTATAGTCCTTTGAGCCGGTGGCTAGGTACTTCAATTTCCTCTTGAATATGTTCAGAGTAGGTCCTGCCTGACTCGACCTCTTCACAAAGTTTGTTCTAACAACTGGTCTTCTTGTTAAATCTTGTTAATTTTATGAAGAAGTGTAGTTGAAATGATAAGGTGCTGCCTACATCTACATTATTAACGGGAAGAGCCATTCGGTACATAATCCCGTGGTCACCCCATGGACAGCATCAGATGATTTAAAATCAAGATAAAAAGAACCCATGTTATAGTCAATTGTTAAAATTACGTCTATACGTTTGGATGCTGACCAGGGTTTCCAATACCTACAATACCTAGTTATTTTCTATTCTGCATATCTAGTGGTGAGGGCAATTAATAATAATAATAACATGTATTATATATATATATATATATATATATATATATATATATATATATATATATATATATATATATATATATATATATATATATATATTGATAAATTCTAGAAAACAACTTGAAAATACAATTATGTATATTCATATTGTTTTATTGACTGTAACAATGTCTTCGGCTGAATAAAATAAAATCAGTGGGTGATCAAAGTGAAAGGATCTCTTATATTATTGTAGCATATTTCTAACTTTAGAAATCAATTACAGGTGAAGGAATGTATTGACACTATTTTCATGCAATAGGAAGGTAGTTGGCTATGTGTGGGATTTTTGTTAAATCTTTTGATTGTGAAATATTATTAATAGTTTGGCTGTTGGCCATGTTTAGGAAGAACTTGGCAGTTACAAAAGGCATTTTTGTTGCAGATGAATGAAAAACTTGTGAATCGAATCCATCAGGTGAAAAAAATACTGAAGAGATACAACAAAGAAAGACGGTATGAAGTGTGAAATATACATGAAAGCAGGGTTGAAAAAATCATGATTAAAAAAAATAAAAAAATAAGATATTTTTTTTTTAAATGGGATTTTTTTTTTTTATTTGATTTTTTTAAAATCTGGTATACACAATGTCATAAAATATTTTACTATCAGGCTATCTGGTGTCAATACAGCTACACAAGTGTGCGCACTTTGTGCTTTTGTATTAAAAAACACACAAAACTTTGTTGATCTCGATGCTTGTAAACAATTATTTGTGTTAAATTCATATAAATCAGCGATTAAAAAAACGGAAGTAAAAAAAATCATAAGTCAATGATTTTTTTATTTTTTTTTGAGCGATTTAAATCAATGATTTAAATCAAACAACCCTGCATGAAAGTCCTAAAAGAGTGTAGCAGTAGTCTGGCCAAGCCGATGTATTGGATATTCCGCCAGTCATTAGAAACCAGTCAAATCCCCTCAGACTGGAAACAAGCATTAGTCACAAACATTTTTAAAAAGGGATCTAAATCGAAAGTTGGAAACTACCGACCGATCAGTCTCACTTCCATATCATGCAAGTTTCTGGAAGCAATCATCAGAGAGAACATAATTGAGTTTCTCAATAAAAACAGTATCATCAATCCGAACCAATATGCATTCCTGGAAGGCAAGTCCTGTCTGACCAATTTGCTAGCGACCTTTGAGGATTGGACAGCAACACTGGATGAGGGATATGGCCTGGACATCATATACTATAAGAAGACTATAAGAAGGGAGTTCGACACAGTTCCCCACTGCAGACTGATAAAGAAGCTAGAAGCCTATGGCATCCAAGGCAAAGTGGCTCGGTGGGTGGAAGCCTTTCTGAGTGCTAGGACTCAGAGAGTGGTCCTCAATGGATCTAAGTCGGAGTGGGCCCTTGTCCTGAGTGGTGTTCGCCAAGGGTCGGTCTTAGGTCCACTTCTCTTCATATTATACGTAAACGACATCCCAGACCTGGTCCACTGCAACATCAAGATGTTTGCTGATGACATAAAGCTATTCACACCTGTCAGGAGTCAGGAAGATCAAGAACATCTGCAATGCGACATCGCCACCCTGGAAAATTGGACAAAAGACTGGCTGCTAGAGTTCAATGCTGACAAATGCAAACTAATGCAAGAAGAAAAGGATTTGGAGTGTGGGTGACTACTGACCTGAAATCATCAACGCAATGCCAGAAAGCATCAAAGAAAGCCATGCAAGCTCTTGGCATGGTGAGGAGATCCTTCAAACACATAACTAAAGAATCATTTGTGACATTATACAGAGCATTTGTCCGACCACACCTCGAATTCTGTGTTCAGACATGGAGCTAGTACATGGTGAAAGACATCGACAGTCTAGAGAAAGTGCAACACAGAGCCGCTAAGCTGGTAACCAAGCTCACGTATGAACAGAGACTAAGACACGTGAGACTACACTCGTTATACTGCCGGAGGCAAAGAGGCGACCTAATTGAAACTTTCTAAATATTAAACGGACTGGAAAATGTAGAAGCTAGTAATTTTTTTGAAATAAGACAGCCTGGACATACCAGAGGGCACACAATGAAGATTTTCAAACCGAGAGCCAGACTGTTGACTAGGCAGAGATTCTTTACGATCAGAGTGATCGATCTGTGGAACGGACTCCTGCAAAATGTGGTGGATGCCAAAGTTCAAAGCTAGATTAGATCAGCACTGGAATAGCCTGGGATATTGGCCCATGGTCTAGAATAACCCATTATCCTGTAAGTGTAAGTGTACATGCATTATTATTTTTATGCATACATATACACACATGCATGCCCGCAGACACACACCACAGACACGTGCACGCACACACTGTGCTCACATGATTAATAGTCTGTACAATCCCTGAAAACTTCATTTTCTTTCAAAGAGCATTATATTGTATCACATGATAAAAGATTCCTTGGAATCCAGTGGCATATTTGGGGGGGGGGAGCATTGAGCCATGCTACTATATACTACCATATATTCCTATAGCCTTAAACAACTGCTTAATTATTTTAACAATTGTTTAATAATTATTTTGTATAAAAATGACCGGGTCAGCAATGTATCTCACACAGTTTTATAGAGGCATACATTTTGTAGCCTAATGAAGGTATTTGTAGCTGATGTAAAAATGAATTAAAACAAATATTCCATTAATCTAACTTCAGAGTGTGTTTAGCTTTGTGCAACTGCATCCACAGTCAAAATTGTCAAATGTTTAATGGAACTAAATTGAGTTGAATGTGCTTCAACTGATGCCAACTGAATTCTCATTTTCAGGTTTTTGACAGCTAAGCTGGATGAGCATGGAGACAACTTTCGTGAAGTTAAAGTTCCTGCGATGTGGGAGGTACGTCTACAGTGAACTATGAATTAACCAGACAGAAACGACAGAATTGTGACGTCTGGTCATGTTTACAATACAGTCATGATTCGATATTTTTCTAACTGAAAAAAATTTATTATAATGTCATTCAAATTTGTATTACATGTTCTGGTGGATATAATATTATTTTAATACAAGATGTTCAGCAAACTCTAAACTGAGTCATGAAATAAGATACACTGGTCATACATAATATTAAAATTGCCCGGCCTATGTGAGACTATATAAAATAAAAGCATATATCATAGCTTGCTATGATATCATTGTGTTGCTAACGGTCAAATGTTGTTTGCATTCCCAATATTTTATACCATATAACATATATATATACATATATATATATATATACATATAACATATATATATATATATATATATATATATATATATATATATATATATATATATATATATATATATATATATATACATATATACATATATATACACACACATACGTATATATACACACACATACGTGTGTGTGTCATTGTCTATGTAGATCTTTGTGGTTCCATTAACTATAGGAAGGTGACATTCTTCGCAAGCAAGCCTGTCCACCACCCCTGATTCCCCAGGCTACAACTGAGATGCCGTCTTCTAGCACACATGGCCAGTCCCACGGAAGCTGGGGTCAGTCGGAAGAGGTCAAGTCAGAGGAGGCTGACTTGAGTACATCGGAAAGACTGACCAATGCATTCTTCATGTTTTCGCAGCAGCGAACGCCTGTTATCAAGGACCAATTCTTCAAGGTAGCCATCTATGTTTTGCGCATACCGAACCATTGTTCAAAACTCTTAAGATATTAAAAATAGAAGATCTGTTGACATTGCAGACTCTGAAAACATTAATAAATTTAGAATTAATAAACTGTGTCCCTGTATAAAGACTGGCCACTGAATTCAAACAATGCAGTCCACAATCATAATACACAAAGAACTAGTGAGCTAAACATTTTCAGAAATGATCTAATGTTTGCCAATAAATGCCTCCAACACCACCTAGTGCAAAACAAAACAATGCTGCAGGATATCCTTACAAATGTTCTCATTAGACAATGGAAATAATTCTTATTTACTTTTTTCTCATGACAAATACTCAGGTTATCTCCTGTCTGTGTTGTGCCAATGTGGGGGACAAACACTGGTGTTAGGTAACGAGATTACTTGTGGATAATGGTAGCTTTTATTGCGTCTGTGTATTTGTCTTGTTGCTCTACGACTGCAGGATCAACACTGCGAGATGGACGAGAGGAAACTGGTGCAGAAACTAACGCAAGAGTGGAATGAACTCACACCAGACATGAGAATGGTATGCATTCGTCACACAATTACAGTTACAAAACAATGCCGATAACAGAAAAGCAATAACAGCAAAAACATGAATTACAACTTCGTTGATATTCCTTTATTAACGTATTAACTGTTATACTTTAACAGTTTTTGACGTCACGGGTCACAATCTTTTCTTAAATTAAATACCTAGAGAGAGGAAATATATGGTATTGCTATCTGCGAGTGAATATATATACAGTAGTTCAAAATTAGAAAAAAATCATAAATGGTCCAACTCTCCTCATCATCATGTTAGCCCTGGGGTCGAACTTGGCTGTCTCCTGACATCTCTCTCCCTCATTGCCATTTGCAGCTGTCCAGGCTTCAGTTTGCAGCTGTCCAGACTTCAGTCCAACATCTTCCTTCACTCAGTCAACTTCCTTCATACAGTCGGGCAAGGGTGGATCTGTTTTAGTAAACGTAGGGACAAGTAACGTAGAGAGGGAGGGTACAACTGCCATAGTTAGGAAATACAGGAAGTTGGTCAGAACACTAAAGCAGACATTGAGCAGGTAACACTGTCAGGGATTTTACCAGTAATAGGAAGGAGGGGTCACAGATATCGAAATTGCCCGGGAAGGCTATTAACATGCTAGTTCAGATGCTTTGTATGGAAGAAAAAGTGGGATTTGTCGATTTGTGGGTAAGTTTTGTTGGAAGGGCTGATATGTACATGAAGGATGGGCTTCATCTAAGTGGAAAGGGGGCAGCAGTATTTGCGGATGGACTCACAGCAGCAGTAGACAGTGGCATGGGTAACATAACAATTATTTTTGGTAGTAAACATTTAAACTAGAACTTAGAAGCGCAGGGCGGTTACTTAGAGATGCCTCAAGCAGGACAAGAGGCCACCAGTACAAACAAACCAATAACAAAATGTCGTAAAAACAGGTCTGAAACAGGTTATAAATGCATGTGTTTAAATGCTAGGAATATAGTAAATAAGAAAAAACGAATTAAACATTATGGTAGATGATAGTGACCCTCACATAATTGGTATTACCGAATCATGGGCCAACACAGACATAACAGATGCTGAATTAGGATTGACAGGATATGTCTAGAAAGAAACACTTGTCAAAAGAAGCTATTAGAAAAATAGTGTTTAAGCAAACTATGTGGAGGGTTTATAGGCATACCAGAAAGAATGAAGACTATGCAAATTACAAACAGGCACTTAACCTAGCTACAACTGATATTAGAAAATCTAAAAGAACCTTTGAAAAAAAATTGGCAGGTAATATAAAAATGACAGCAAGAGTTTCTATGCTTATGTAAGGAGTAAACAGAAAGTTTGAGATAAGGTTGGACCACTTGAAAACAACAGGGGAAACATAATTTCAGACGGGTTTCAGTGCGCACGTTCAATCACGACGAAAGTATTGTTTACATCATCACGTATAAAACAAACAAACGGAATAAAAACAAACGGAAATTTGATTGTTTAAAACCGAATTACAACCGACTGCAACGACATAGAATATAGTCCCCAAGTTTTAACTTAATTTAAGGCGTGTGAAATAACTTTTAAATAACACCTTTGCAGAGTGAATTGCCCAGTGAATCATATTCGACGGCTGGCGGAGTAGCACAAATAATCTGACGCGGCATACGGTCTTGTCCGATGATTTGTACTACTCCGCCACCATCACGGGCGATGCACTTCACAAACGTGCCATTTAGTGTAGTATAGTATAGTATAGTATAGTATAGTATAGTATAGTATAGTATAGTATAGTATAGTATAGTATAGTATAGTATAGTATAGTATAGTATAGTATAGTATAGTATAGTATAGTATAGTATTGACGTTACTTGTTGTTGCAGGCGTACTCAGACTTGTATGAGCAGGACATTATGAAGCCAAAGATTGAAGTAGACGATAACGATGAATGAACTTGAATGCGTGCATGTCACACGATGTTCAAACAAAGACGACACCGAATATACAGCATGTCTTCATCTGTTCTGTGGTTCGCGTGTTTGCCTGCGCGCCAAAACCAACAAGTTTGACTCCTGCAGTTGCACAACATTTGGAGTTTTAATCGACAAAGCGTTGCGAAGAAGAATTGTTTAGGCTGCGTGTTTATTGTGTTTTGCTTATCATTTTGCATTCGAGAGTGAAAGTGAACGAGCCTGCGCTGATCATGCGCCGATACAGTCTTCTTTAAACGGAGAAGATGTCATTGGGTTCAGATTACGACGGAAAGCAAGTAACAATGTCGGCGTGCACCATTTACGCTTCATGATAAACACAGGCTAGTACATGCAGTTTCAACTTGCCTAGGATTCCAGCTGTACATGTATGTATGTATATATGTATATATATATATATATATATATATATATATATATATATATATATATATATATATATATATATATATATATATATATATATAATATAGTGAGTAGGCAGAGCGTAGTCTCGAAGAGACGATGCTGATCCGACACGTATTATTCATCAATGATTTAATGCCGGGAATTGTTGAACAAGACCACAGACGTAATGCGCGGAACACACAATTGGAAGGAATTAACATTGTTCACAGTAGTCGCCTATGAGTCGCATGTCTATTTTTTTTTAGCTTATTTGTGTACTTGCCAGTGCATTCATTCAATCATTTCACATCATTCTGCGGCCAAAAAAACAGTTATTCTTTTTTTTAAATAAGTTGCGTTTTGTTAACTTTTGTGGTACTTTTGCTACTTGGATCGAATAGTTGCTCAAAACACAAATATTAAAAAAAAATGGTTTTTTTGTACGTGGAATGTTTGAATGACTGCGTTTGCCTAAAAAAAGTAAGAATGTCGTTCAGCAGCTTAAATATTTTAGGCCAATATTGTTCGTGATTACCGATGTTTCGACATGACTCGGTTCATCAACCCTTTAGTCCGTGGGCCAGGTATACCCCCAGGGATTTATCAAGACAATATTTTTTATGACCTTCTATAATAGCAATTTGAAATCTAGTTGTTTGCCACTTGGCAATTGCTGCCTGTTCAACAGGGAGTGAAAGTATGACCAATGAGTTGAACAACAACCTGGGGGTAGGGGTAGATATGTCCGCATAGTACGTTAAACATTATATCAAACCATACGAAATGTGGTATGTATGGAAAGGTATATAAATTGAAATGTCTATACCAATATCGTCATGCTATAACGTGTAAATATTCCGTGGCGTCAATAACACGTCACAATTAGCTTCCATCGTTGAAAGCAGGGAATCATAATTTATGAAGTTGGGTGTCATTGAAAAGGGTATACTTTTTACGTATGTTGGAGAACAACTTGTTCGCACGGGTGTGTGTGTGTGTGTGTGTGTGTGTGTGTGTGTGTGTGTGTGTGTGTGTGTGTGTGTGTGTGTGTGTGTGTGTGTGTGTGTGTGTGTGTGTGTGTGTGTGTGTGTGTGTGTGTGTGTGTGTGTGTGTATACGCAGCAATTCTAAGGTGGCAAACAACTGAATTTCACTTGTGTATGCTCTAAGCTTCCTAACAACATTCCAATGATATCTCATTTGGTCAGCAGATATGTGTTGATAAAATGGACTACTGTCTTTCCCTACCCTCGTCCTTAATTTCAAGCTTTGCTATTGACACTGGTTGTATTAAACCACCCAAAAATGCACGATTGCAGCAATTCCCAGGTGCAAACAACTGAATTTCAAATGTGTATGTTATAAGTTTCTTAAAAAACATTGTGGCATAAATTGCCTAGGGGAGGGAGGGTTTTCCCTATCTGGCCCATGGACTACGTTATTGGACTGGCAAGTTGTCACGATACTGTGGAGTGGTTTTCTCAACTTCTCACACGTGCACTGGTCAATCTAGAATCAGCGAGAATACGATACATTTGTTATGTACTGCAAGCCGAGACCCGGGAAGACCATTGCCTGGGGTCGTACCGGATGCACTGGCGTGTACATAGCGCTAATATAGCTATTGTCGAAGTGGCTTGTTGCAGTTAGCGTTGGTGGCCAGTTTCTCCGGTTACGGGCGTTGTCATCCCAGAAAGTAGCTGTTGACGTAATTTCTTGTCATTTAAGAAGTGACGTGACAGTGCCACATCACCGTGATGTTATACTGGCACGCCTTTGTGACGTCACCGCGGATCCGGTCTCGCTTATCCGACTCTTGCTCGGCTTCGTGAATTCGCCCGTCCATTTTGTGTAGGCGTTCCCTTGAAGCGCCAGCTGCCAATCAGCGTCATTATCGAGATGCCATACTAAACATTTTTAAAGCCTGATTTAGCTTTAAATCGGACAGTTGTGTCAATGTAATCAAAGTTTAAAGTTAATCCGAATTGCATCGTTTACACTGATAAAAGTTTAATCTTATTTTATGAATTAGCCAAGTGCCCGGATGAGGTCTTAATTAGCTACTGATGTGTGCGCCCAGAATCTGGGTACATGCTGTAACATGCATAGTTTCCGTCACAAAGAGAACCCCATTCTGCATCGCGACGAACGCGGAGCCTGGATTTATTTATTGGCCAGTTGCGCTTTGCATCTTGGGGTTCGAACGTTACTGTTGCGATAACTTGCACGGATATTTCAACGTCTTGTTTCAAGTTCTTTATCCGTGCACGCAACGGGCAGTATGAAGAAAACGACTAGCATTTATAATTACTGAAAAGAGCCATTCGCGTTTTTGTTTGTTCCTGCCAGAGGGCGCTGCCGTAGTTTGTCTCCCACGACGACGAGGCGCGATTGCTTATAGTTCGAAGGGGCTCTGTAGTAACAAACAAGAGCCGTTTTCAAGCAGGTGAAAAAGGGGATATAGTTGTAACGTAAACTGTTACGATTCACGTTCAAATAATTACGATTCGGAATGGTATTGTGTAAAATATGCTCAGTTACTGCTGCAATGTTTCGTATGTAATGATGATTACAATGATTATTACTGTTTGCCTTATTGTGTATGTTATTGCGTAACATATTAGAAAACAATGCATTGTTGTTTTGTATGCTACGTAAAAGTTGTGTTATAAATATTTATATTACATTAAAATTATATATTTATTTGACATTATAATATCAATATAAACATAATATCAATCTGAGCATAATATCAATCTAAAAAAAATTTTGTAAACTATATCACTAACAAAACCATTTAAACACGATGACGAAACAGGTTTTACGGATTCAGTGAACATGCTTTGATGCAGTTAATAGTTGCTATAGTTTCACTATGTCACCAAAGAATGTATAACTACATATCGCAAATGTAGTTTTCTCAGAAGTGCCGACATCAAGTCGCTGTTGTTTCCGGCATTGGGTGCCTCATTTCGTGGAATCCGACACAGTTGCACTACCTGTTGCGTTTCACGAATATAGGACAAAATTGTGATATATGACATTTGAACACATCATTCGACGTGCAGTTGAACAGGAATATTATCAGGTTTACCACTGGCACTAAAACGGTGCTTTAAAAATAACACGGACGCTTGGCAGTAGTCGTGCCACCCGACGGTTGGGCACGCTGACACATCGACATGTTGGTAAACATCGACAGGCGTCGCACACACAAGCGTTTTAACAGAGATGGGTGTATGTGATTTGGGCTAAACTTGTTCAGCCTGTCAGAGGAACGATGTTAATGGCTGTGAAGAAGTTTCAGATTTTGTTGTTGTCCCGTTTTATCATAACCAGACAAAACGTTAGCATGGCCGCCAATGCAGAGATACTATGTTCTGACCTCTCGTGTGCGCTCGTTCAATGACAACGGGTCTTCCCCCCAAAATCGTCGACACAGCGTGCTTTTATGTTCGGTGTTGTGAGGATAATCACCCATGGTTTGTAAAACACCTTTTTCGAAGCACCATTCCCAGATTGTGCTGATCATTTGGTACGTTCGAGGGTCGAAGCTTTACGCCTCATGTTTTGGATCCACTGTGTCAGACAATCCGCTTTGTCCACCGGTTAGCGAAACGAGTCTACATTTGGCACATCATTTCTCTCTTTGAGGTGCTGAACATTACATCATGATTTCTAACTACTATTAATTGTGTTAATATGTTATGGTCTATACATTGCTATATGCTCGTTGCAATTACTAGTTCCCCCAGAATCCGTCGGTTCTTGCGGTTACATGTAGGTTACTAGAGGTTGGAACACCAGTAGCACACCGGCGCCTTGAACCGAGCGACGCCATCTGTCGTCTACGTGGTTCTTGCTATCGGCAATAGTGGAAGTTTATGACACTCATTGGTACGATTCTGTGAAAAAAGTTAACCGCGTTTGTATTATACACATTAGTGGTCGTGCCTAGCGAAAACAAGCCTGTTGTCTTACACTTTGAAAACACGACACCTGCCAGCGACACCTGCCAGCGTAACGGTGCATTATGCTTATGCATTTAGTTTCTGCTCAATGTTTTTGCTTTGTACTGCCCTGAAATGCACTAATATTTTAATACCACATGTTACCGGGTTATATAAAGGTTACCGGGTTATATAAAGGTTACCGGGTTATAGAAAGGTTACCGGGTTATAGAAAGGTTAGCTGGCAAAGTCGGATCCATGTTAGTTGATATTCACAGTTGGAGTGATGAGACCTCGTAGTAATGTTCTTGATTGTTCGTAGTAATGTTCTTGATTGTTCGTAGTAATGTCCTGGACGGAAATACAGCCGAGCAGCCGGGCTGTATTTCCGTCCGAGTTGACACAAGCCACGCCGTACGAATGGGCTATTAGTATCATATTACGCACATCTAGATCATTTAGGCTGGCTGTTTCGTTGCCCTCGAAAGCCATGCCACGACCGACTCAGTTCCTACAAAATACCTCACATGATCAGCGCAATATACAGCTTCTGACATGGAAATGGTCTGGCACGCGTGGTACTCAGGACGCCTCGGGTTTCACCATCACTAACACTATTTAGACAGCTACACTGGCTTCCTGTTAGTTATCGAATTCATTTTAAGCTGTCCACTCTTACACATCGTGCTCTATCTACACAACAAACACCTTACTTTGCTAGTCTCCTGCATCTTTCAAATATCCCTCGGCAGCTCAGATCATCAATTTCACCCAAAAAATTATTGTGTCTAAAACTTGGGCGAATGTGCTTTCTTTGTCGCTGCAGTAGTGTTGTCGTAACGGAAAAAGTGGGCCAAGTAACAAGAGTCGTCCACGTGTGAGAAATGTTTAATAAATGTAGCCTACGACTAATGGAGAGAAACTGTGCTTCGACTTTGTCCAGACATTCGACACTAACTTGTAACCCGAGACACATTGTGTTACGCAATGCCACCAACCAGTAGGACTCGCCAACATTATAGACTTCTACGGATAGATTTTCACATGGCGAACTAAGTGAAACTCGGGCATTTCTGCAAGAGCTGCTGGCGATAACCACGGCTAGTCAGATTAGCTAGAAGGGCGATGAAGGCGAAGAAGATGACAATTCACGGGGAGTTAGCATAACTAGTACATTCTTTTCACACCGTCCGGTGTCTGTTGCAAACCGCTGGAAGAAGTGGACTCGTTCACTTAGAGGCAGTCAGGTATGTGCATAAAAATCCAACTGAGAAGTGCATAGGACAAACAAAGCCATAACAATTACTTAACTAGAATGTTATTAATGAGGTAAATAAAAAAGACATTCGTCATGACAACTGTTCAGTGATACTCTTGACTGGACAGGAATGTCTTAGGCTGGATAGCATCACTGAGCTAGATGCCTGACACTGTTCATAGAACGGGCGTGACGACATTACACGAGCAGTCCCCGTATCGTTCGAGGTTACTCACAAGTACTTATTGTGTGAGTTACTGCAGGGAACGAGTGGGGAATGGCTATTTAACAGATCAGCTCGATACTGTGGAGCCATGTCGTGAAAACAGAGATATGTTCTCTGCAGGCTGCATCTACTACATTTCCGTATTCTGTTCTGTCATTAACAAATGCGTGCATTAGAGTATTTGTGATGTCTTGTATAAGGCATCTTCTAATCAGGCTGATGTGAAGCGGCGCGTACACACATTGACTCACGCACGCATGCACGCACGCACGCACGCGCGCACGCACGCACGCACGCACGCGCGCACACACACACATTCTTAATATATATGTATATATATATATATATATACACACACACACACAAACACACACACACAAACACACACACACACACACACACACACACACACACACACACACACACACACACACACACACACACACACACACACACGTACATACTTATTTTTTTACTGTTGGCTATATATCGTCATATTTTCGCTAAACTGGCGTGCGCGCGGACACATACAAAAACATACATACTACACATATATACATATATAACATACACACATCCTCAAACACACAAATAACGACAAAGGATCACTGCTGTTTAATGTGTTTAATCTTTGCAGACACAAAACGGGGACCAGTTGCCTACTTGACATTTGCTTTGTCTAGGAGACTCGTGCCATTCATCCTGCCACCATATCTCCGAAGATGACAGTATTGATCTACCTTCGCAGTGGGCCTGATACCTCTCCATAAACTGTATCATATAATGGGTGCCTGGACAATATGGCAGCGATAAAGAATTTGCGTCGTAATCTCGCTTCAGCCTGTTGTGCGGCAGAGGATTTATTTGATAGAACACCTCACACTCTCGCTGGGTAGGACGGTCAAAACACTATTCCCGTCCAAAACACTGCCAACGTACGTTCATAACACTACGGTAAAATTATTATATTTAATATTACAGAAAGCCGTGACATCAAGTTTGTAATTAAGGTATTTAGGCATCTAAAATCACTACCACAAAGAACAGCAAGACGAGAGAGCGTCTTTAAACTAGTTATTCCTTTTAGGCAACACTGCACAAAGTGCATACAATTCGATTCAAAATCTGTATTTCATTTTGGAGACATTCCGGTAAGAGTGGTAGAATATTTCAATGGATACAAATTGGTAGATAACACTGTAGTATAACACTGATCTACATATTTATCTTGCAATTTCCAGATATATATTCCCAAATGTTGTTTATTGTAAGAACTACACCCCGCGGGTTTCAAACCTTCCCACCAGTTTACTCTTTTATAGACGCCTGATAAACAATACTGTACCACACGGGACGTCTCAGGGAGCATTTGGTCCTCGAACAAGTAATCTACGGACAATCAATTAACATATTCCCGGACACACAATCTCCCCGCAACGAAATTATTCTATGAGCATCTGAATAGCCACACGGGGCTACAGAACACCACAGCGAAGACCAACTTGATTGTTACTTGTACGTTTTTCTGGTTATACATAGAACTGGACATTGTATATTTTATATCCATGTTCTCGTGTCCTGTGTGTAGGCATGATTTTGATTTAAGATTTAATTTTATTACCGTTCTTGTTTTATTATCGTCCAAGTCATTGATATATATATATATATATATATATATATATATATATATATATATATATATATATATATATATATATATATATATATATATATATATATATATATATATATATATATATATATATATATATATATATAAGAATGATAAGGGTCGAAATCCTTGTGGTACGCCACTAAAAACTGATTGTCAGTTAGCCAATTTTCTATCCAGTTGATTAAGTCATCCCCGATACCATGGCCTTTTTTTTTTTTTTTTTTGATGTGGCACTTTATGGAAAGCTCTCTCGAAATGTAAGTAGATAATATCTACTAGTCATTCCTCATCTACCTATTTAGTGATTTCTTCTAAAAACATGCACAATGTATTAACCATGACCTTGGTTTTACGAATCCATATTGGAGATGGATTTATTAATTTATGTTTAATAAGAAATTGCATCGTATGGTTTTTGATTAACCATTTCTAATTATTTATAAATCACTGATGTTAAACAAACTGGTCTGAAATTTTCTGACTTATTTCTCGAACCCTTTTTAAATAACGGTATAATGGGTTTGCCTCTTTCCATTCAAAAGTAACCACTCCCTTTTCTAATAACACGTTGAAACATTTGCAAGCGAGTTTGGTTGCTTAGCTTCTCCCATTAATAGTGTTGGTGGAATCCCATCCACCCCAGGTGATTTATTGTCAATTTATATCCGTCATCGGGGGGCGGGGGGGGGGGCGGGGGGGCGGGCGGGGGGGGGGTTCGGTGGTTTAGAACGAATCCCCTTTTTGAGGCTGTTTGGTTTAACTGTAAAATTTTTCAAACATCATCCCATAAAGCCCCGACTTATTGTGTATGTCCGAACCTCCTTTTCAACACCCTGAGGACGAACCTGCAATTATTGCCTTTATTTTCTTAGATGTAATTTCCGGAGATACAATTAACTACTCTAAATAGTCTGATTTAATCTCCTGAAATTTAGCATCTGGTACCGCTAATGAACTAATTGAACTGAACTGAACCAATTTTGTTCTTCTGCCATTAAGAACCCGTCTAATATTATATTCCCGATTTTGTATTCTAATGGCCTAACGTTGTACAAGGATGACAACGCACTAACGGAAGCACAAGCGAGTGAATTGTTTCCAAACTAAAGACACGGCTTCAGATGAAGCCTTCTTTCGCAGTAATCGAGCAATTTACTTTGACATAGTTTGTTTGTAAACACCAGACTATCAGTTGAAGTCTACCTAAAACGTAGATACGCTCTTCATTAGGAACGAGTCAAATCGATCGGGGTGTTTGTTTCAAAATCAGACATTTTCAAATTAGCCAATGAAGACATCGACTTGTGCATGTGACTGCTTGCTGTTAAAAATGGCATCCTCCTCGATACACACATGTATTTCAATCAAAACCAGAGAGGTGCAAATTAAACATTACAATAAGAAACGTCATTATATTTTCTTTATATAAGGAAGTAAGCTTGTGTTGTGGTTTACTGGTGTACACAATTTGAATAAAATAGTTGTTTTTGTATTCTAGACGTTTGTACAGTTTGCTGTCTTTGACACATTTCTTAGTCCCACTTCAGTTTATGTTAGTTTAAAAACCTGCACTGCAATAACGAAAAGCAAAAATTGTCCATCACTCAGTGACACATTTTGTTGGCAGTTGCCCAGTTAACGTTTTAGCTTTAACCATCCTAAAATAGATGGAATCGAGAGTGAGGCTCGCCATGTTGTTTTCGTTGAGTCATTAAGCTTGTGTTCTTTATCTTTTTGTAATTTCTTCGTCTTTCACGTCCACAACCGAGAATGTAAACATGGTACCCCGCGTGAGGAGGAAGAAGAAAAAGAGTACGAGACGAAGAAGGTCTTAAAGAAAGCGTAGAAGCGAAAAGCGTACACGCAAGTAAAGGCGGAAAAACTAACACGGTAAAATGGAGAAACTGCTATCTCCGGAGCCGTTGACGGATGGCGGAAACCTGCCGGAGCAGTGGAAACGATATAAGCGTACGTTCGAACAATTTCTCATTGCAACAAGTAGAGCTGATACGCCAGATCGAGTCAAAATTGCACTGTTGCTCCGAACAATCGGGCAAAGGGAAATGACGTATTCGATTCGTTCACATGGAATGCTGACGTAGACAGAAATAATTATGAAACTGTCATCGTCATCGAGAAATTCAACTCGTTCTGCGCATGTCTGGTCGCAATGACACACAAACTGCTAACTATGAATCAGGGGCAGATGACAATATGTCACTGCATTACATAAGATTGCCAGAGATTGCAACTTAGTCTTACGAGGACGTGACCAATTCCAAAGAATGATCATTGAAGCGTTGTTGCTCGGCAAAGAATGATCGAGTAAGAAGACGACTGTTTGAGCGTGAAGGCATATTGGATGAAGCGATAGCCACGTGCAGGGCAATGGAAGCAGACATCAGAGCAGTCCATGACACAATAGAAGAAACAATACACTCCATAAAGCCTACTTTGCGAAGATACGATAAATCGAAGAAATACGCACATGAAAGCTGCAGAATGCGAGAAAGTGTGGAGAGAGTCGCCCACCGCGAAAGTGAAAAGCATGTGGAAAGGAATGCTACAAATGCAGGCGACTGAATCATTTTGCAAAATGTTGTGTTAGCAAGAATGTTAAAACACATAACGCTAACCTAGAACGAAGATCGAAGCACGAAAGTAATTATTCGTCTGACGAATCGACGAACACCATACGCGTATCGAAACGTGACCGGAAAATGATCGCGAGAGTACTAGTTGCGAACGGAAATGTTCAGAGAAACCTCGAATTTCAGCTACACACGGCGGCAACGTGCAACATGTTGACACGTCGAGACTGTGCCATTACGGGCAAACGGAGACTGACCGCGTCGACGAAGGCAATCACGCTGTGTGACGACTCTAGAGTGATGCCAGATGGTTGGTGTACTATGACAGTTACAGATAACTCGAACAACAAACATCAACTGAGCTTTTTAGCAGGGTTGTTTGATTTAAATTATTTGATTTAAATCATGATTTAAATCGCTCCAAAAATCATTGATTTATGATTTTTTTGACTTCCGGTTTTTTTAATCGCTGATTTATATGAATTTAACACAAACAATTGTTTACAAGCATCAAGATCAACAAAGTTTTGTATGTTTTTAATACAAAACACAAAGTGCGCACACATGTGTAGCTGTATTGTCACCAGATAGCCTGATAGTCGAATATTTTATGACATTGTGTATGTTTGAGCTATTCCATTTCTGAATGCAATGAAGCCACACAAACTTGTCTTGCAGAGGAAGTATCTTTTCAACACAGAAGCCCTGAGTTAAAGTCCACTTATAGCTTGTGCTAGTTGTTACCAATTCAGTATGTTGACTCAGTTGTTTAATACTGTACCAGTTTGTATTCTGGTTAGATACCCTTAGAGTACACAAAGCCCTGGCCTTGTGGACATTGTCTAATGTCTTTATATAAGCAAAAATCATGTACTCTCTGTTAAGACAAGAACCCAAATCGATTTTAATATAACGTTTGAAAGAGTTTACACATTTAAACATCTATATAAATATCTATATACCAGATTTTAAAAAAATCAAATAAAAAAAATCAAATAAATCCGATTTAAATACAAGAAATCCGATTTTTTTGATTTATTTATAAAAATCATAATTTTTTTCAACCCTGCTTTTTAGTGATGAACACTAAACAAAACAGTTTGCTTTCAATGAACACTTGCTTTCATCTCAAGCTAATAAAGATCAGTGAGACAGTTCACCTAGTATCAGAAGAACCACTTGAGAACATTCTGAGGGAGTATGATAATTGTTTCAAGGAATCGGGTGCTTACCTGGAGAATACGAACTAGAGGTAAATCCGACTGTCAGGTTGAGGTTGAGAATCCTACACCGTGGATAAGTCACTTGCAGCCAGTCAGGAAACCAAACGGGACATTTAGACTGTGTCTTGATCCCCAAAATTTAAATCAAGCCCTGAGAAGAAATCAATTCCAGATGCCAGACATTGAAGATGTACTGCCTCAGTTGACAGGAGCAAAGGTATTCAGCCTGTGCGATGCGAAGGACGGTTTCTTACAAGTGAAATTGTCAGAGAAATCTAATCATATCACAACATTCTGGACCCCGTACAGGAAATACAACTGGAAACGAATGCCATTGGTATATCAACCGCACCAGAAGAGTTTCAGAGAAGACTCGAATACCTTGGAAGGATTCAAAGGAGTATCGGTAGTGGCGGACGACATACTGATTTACGGAAACGATCGAGCGACGAACGATGGGAATATGGGGAAATTCGTCAAACGTGTTAGTGAGTGTAAACTGAAACTGAACAAGAAAAAGTGCAGATTCAACATGACTGAACTACCGTACATTGGGCACATACTTACGTCAGAAGGTGTGAAACCGGACCCGAAGAAGGTGTGTGCAATCAAAGACATGGAAGCGTCCAGAAACGCAGAGGAAGTGCGACGTTTCCTAGGTCATGTCAACTACATGGCAAAGTTCATGCCGAACTTATCTGCCGAGAGTGAGCCGCTGCGTAGACTGTTGAATCTACCAGACAGAGTTCTACTAGGGAGTAGACCAGAGAACCGCATACAAGACTGAAACAAATGATCACATCTGAGAAACCTCTGCAATATTACGACTATCGTAAGCCGATCGTGATCCAGACAGATGCCAGTACAGCCGAACTAGGTGCAGTGTTACTACAAGACGAAACATCTGTAGCCTACGCGTCAAGGTCTTTGAGCAAGTGTGCGTCGAAATATGCGCCTATAGAATTGGAGTGCCTGTCGATAGTATTCGCTATGAACAAGTTCCATCAATACATTTTTGGCCACCCGAATGGGACTATTCACACGGACAATCGTCCACTGGAAGCGATCATGCATAAATCACTGCTCGCAGCTCCCAAGAGAATGCAAGCGATGATGCTGGCCCTACAGAGGTATGCATTCACAGTGAAATGGAAACCAGGCAAAGAATAAATCATAGCCGATTTGTTATCACGACACACACGTAACTGCAAATAGACGGAAGAACCATCCACACGAGAACACGTGTTCCATCTACAGCAACACACGTTACTGTGTTGACAGTTCGAGACAGACCATGTTTTGGCCGGGCATGCCGATAGATAACGTTGGAAATTGTCATGCATACAAAAGAGACGCTCCTGAACAGACGAAGGAGACGCTACGTAGCCACAGCCTACCAAACAAACCATGGGAGAAAGTGGGAATGGACATTTTCACCCACAAATCGAGCAACTACCTGGTAATCACTGACTATTTATCTGACTACTTTGAGTTTGAGAAACTAACAGACATGTCAGCACCAGCAGTAGTAGATATCAGCAAGAGATGCTTCCCGAGACTGGGTATCCCACAATGTGTGCATTCAGACAATGGACCTCAGTTCACAGCACGCGAATTTGCAGTATTCAGTGCAAACTGGGAATTTGAGCACACGACCAGCTCGCCATATCATGCACAGTCGAATGGCAAAGCGGAATCCAGTGTAAAACAGGCAAAGAGAATGCCAAAGAGAGCAGCTGATCCACAACTAGCGCTACTGGAATATAGAAATACAATCACTGCGGGAATGACAACCAGTCCAATCCAGAGACTTTTCAACAGATCAACCCGATTTATATTACTGCAGCGAGAACGTATAAGCGCGGAAGACAAAGTGAATCGTGCAGAGAAAAAAGGAAACAACGTAAAAATGTAGTACCACTAAACACTCTCTAGTACCACTAAACACTCTCTAGTACCACTAAAAGAGAGCAAGAGACTTACCTCATATAAAGGAAGGTACCCATGTACTCTTGAGGGAATTCACTTCTCACAAGCAAAAGTGGAAGGATGCTCAAGTGTTGAAACAAATGACCGACAGATCGTATAGCGTTGTCTTCGAAGGGCAAGTGCTACGTCGTGACCGTAGACACCTGATATCACAGGTGGTACCAGAGGATGTCGACCGTCCGACCACTAGCGTGGTACCACAAGCAGTACCCGTAGATGTCTATCACCCGACTTGCCAGCCTGCCACAACAAGCCAACCCAGTGGAAGTCGATCATCAGAGCGTTAACAATGACCCACAAGACCAAGTAACTGTAACCACTAAAAGCGGACGATTAGTGAAGAAGCCAGTGTGGCATAAAGACTAAGTTTTAAATTAGAAAAGGGGAGGTGTTGGCAGTTGCCCAGTTTTTGTTGAGTCATTAAACTTGTGTTCGTTTATCTTTGTCATTTCTTCGTCTTTCACAAATTTGGTGCAAATTGGATTAGTAGGTACGGCATAAAGTCAATTTGTATTTAATGGTGCATTTTCCGTGAAAAAATG
The DNA here is from genome assembly GCA_963662155.1 of Lamellibrachia columna. Lineage (NCBI taxonomy): Eukaryota > Metazoa > Annelida > Polychaeta > Sabellida > Siboglinidae > Lamellibrachia > Lamellibrachia columna. The sequence continues at coordinate 24,705,527 of OY759264.1, forward strand.
TAAATGTCCTCACAAGAAGGACATCCCAATAATACTAATAATAATGAATTGCTCCTGATCAAAAATGCATTTATCAAATGTAGTACAGTCGACAGTCCAAATAAAAATTGCAAGTGTGTAGGGTTGCAATATGTAGCCATATAAACTAGTGCGTGTGAATTTCATTTTGAAAATATGTCCTCCAGAACACGAACGTCCCAATGCCAAACTGAAATAAACCAGTAGTTTATATATATATATATATGTTTATATATATATATATATATATATTCCACTACCAAAGTCAGCATGCTTTCAGATGGGCTGGACTTTGTTATATGTTTAAATATGGTTCTAGCTGCTCTTGCGAATTTATGTGTGTTAAATTAAATGTCCTCTCCAGAACAACATCAAACAGCATACCTATGTTCGCGAAGCGTTCAAGCCAGCAAATGTGAACTACAAGAAAACTGTTCTTAACTAGTAGAGTTAAGAATTTTAATATGGATCAATTACCAAGCTAACATACCATGCTTTAAACAAGTGTCCTCTCCTGAACATTTCGGCATTACTGTTATACTTATATGATATCTTACAATAATGGTCCACGCTTTGAATACATTTAAAGCATACATTTAAAACGCTCATTATCACATCGCGAGACCCAGTCAAGAAACTCGTGTCTTTGAGATCGTGTCGTGGATCCCTTGACGTGGACCCCATGGTGTGGACCCCCATGGCGTGGACCCCCATGGTGTGGACCCCCATGCCGTGAACGGGGAACCGTGTGAACCCACACCTGTCAATTATCAAGCAGTAATACCCACGGTCTTGAATGAAATAATTTCATAATTTTTAGTAATGAAATTATGAAACTAAATGTTCGCTTTTCAGGACAATGAGACGTAGAATAAGCGAAGCCCTCTGTTTATTTTACCGGTAATCCGTCTTTTACCAAAACACGTATGTGGTCCGTGACGTCTGGCCATGAAAGTCGGTTATTTATTAGGCATGGAAGGTCAGCCACGCCTACATAAAGGTTTTTGCAGATCAATAAGATGTGCGTTTTTCTTTTCTCTGTTTTTCTTGCTGTGAGTGGGTGTCCACTAAATAAATCTTGTTAAATCGTGTTAAACCTTCATCAACATTGTTAAGGAGGATATGTCGTATTTAAAGACAGCATAGATGTTAGCTATTCAATTATGATGTGTAATGAAATTATATGTGGCTGGAATTACTGTTTGTGGCTCACTTTACGTTGTTGAAAACAACATTGTCCGTCCCTGGCCTGCATTAGGGCGTTTCAATAAATTTCTAGGAACTACATACGCCCAATTCACCCAGCATAGGCCAGGCCGAGGTACAGATGTTGTGCTAAGTGTTATTTTCACAATGTTACTTGGTTTGGTGCAACATAGCGGGGAGGATGTGATAATCAGTGACTTCTTATTTATTTCTAATAAATGTAGCTGATGGCTGGGTAAAGTTGTGTGCCCAAGTTAGGTTATAACGGCGCAATAGATGAAAAACAAGGTATATAATTTTCTAATAACGGTTCTCTGTTTTGTTTAGCAAATGTATTTGTTCTTTCGTGCATTCAGATGCGTGCTGTGAATTTGGAGAATAGTAATGCAGTGTTTCGTCAGATTCTTTCCTATAACATTATTTCACCATCTCTCTCGACATATCTCTCTTTCTCTTTTAATGTTTCTGTCTGTCTGTCTGTCTGTCTGCCTCGATGTCTGTCTGTCTGTGTATATGTCTGTGTATAAGTCTCGATGTCTGTTTGTCTGTTTGTCTGCCCCCCTCCTCTCTTTCTTTCTCTATGTCTGTGTGTCTGACTGTCTGACTGTCTGACTGTCTGTCTATCTGTCTTTCTGTTCGTATGTATGCATGCATGCATGCATGCATGTATGCATGTATGTATGTATGTATGTATGTATGTATGTATGTATGTATGTATGCATGTATGCATGTATGCATGTATGTATGTATGCATGTATGCATGCATGCATGTATGTATGTCTCTTTCTCTCTGTATACATGTATATGTCTCTCTGTCTGCCTGTAATAATATGTTTATAATAATGTAATAGTTATCTAAGACTATCGTGGTGTTCCACTCTATACCTCTTATCGTTTAGTTTGTACACTATTTACATTTTATTTCATCAGCGTTTTGACCATAGATAACAGTCAAGCTCGTTCCATTGCACTAAACTATCCACTCCCGCACTACAGACAACAGTTGGATTGTCTGTTGTGCAGTCATTTCTTATTTAGTCTGTTGATAATGGTGGGCGTCTGGTGTTTTCGTTTTTGTCAGCAGCTCAATTATTGTCTATTCATTAAGCTTATACGCTCGGTTCAGCGGAAGACGCAAATGCGGTCGCAAAGGAAATAACATTTATTTCAAACCACGAATGCAACACGTTTCTCTTCCGGGAATGTGTTGTACAAAACATGAGAAAATGGCGTCTTTTACCGGAACGTGTTTCACAGTTTGATTTCAAATATACTGATCTGGATGTATGATAAGGAATCTGCTGATTACAACGTCAGATTTCCTCCCAAATGGGCATGTACGCGAAGGATATATATATATATATATATATATATATATATATATATATATCTTTCGCGTACATGCCCATTTGGGAGGAAATCTGACGTTGTATATATATATATATATATATTGTATATATATATATATATATATATATATATATATATATATATATATATATATATATATATATATATATATATATATACATATATATATATATATATATATATACATATATATATATATATATATATATATATATATATATATATATATATATATATATATATATATATATACACTTTGACTGTTCTGTGTTTAATTTATTTTGGATTGAATGTCATATGGACGTTGCATGAGGAGAAGGACGTAATTTTTCGGGTGTTACAAATATGCCCATCGCAGAATGCAGTGGACGCCAGACCCCAATAAACCGCAAGTATTGGAAATTGTCGATAACTGTTCAAGAACGTCCTGAAATTGGTATTCATAAATAGATAACTGTCAAATTACAACATTTAAAACATTATGATATAGTATACAATTTTCCTATAAAACATTCTTAAATATAAACAACAATCATACTGTGTACCCATATATATATATATATATATATATATATATATATATATATATATATATATATATGCATGTGCATATATATATGCATATATATATATATATATATATATATATATATATATATATATATATATATGGGTACACAGTATGATTGTTGTTTATATTTAAGAATGTTATATAGGAAAATCCCTGGCCTGCATTAGGGCGTTTCAATAAATTTATATATATATATATATATATATATATACTGTATCTATATATATATATATATATATATATTTATACATGTATGTCCGAATGTGCTATTGTTGTAAGTATATACCCTCTCTATATTATTTACCATCTATATACACTTCATTCGTTTACATAGATATTAGTGTAGTTATTGTGAAACTGTATGTACTTCACCCCTTCCTCCAAAGTATGTACTTCACCCCTTCCTCCAAAGTATGTACTTCACCCCTTCCTCCAAAGTAGGTGATGTTGCTGTCTGTTTTTATTTTAACCCACGGCGACCTTATGTATCTTATTTATAAAACTGTCCTGCGTTTGGTCACCATGCATGGGAGAAAATTCAAGCCAGTGGATCAACAAAACATGTGTTTGCCCTTGAAACATCGTTACATTTAACTTTAGTTGGACCATTGCCAAGGCAGAGGATGCGCTAGAGGATGGAACTAAAGAAAAAGCTGCCTGCTGAGCTGCCACATAATTAAGGAGGATAACACGGCAGTCAATTAATATAATATCATCATCCGTTGTAATTGAATGACATACACATTAATAATGTTTTGTTATTATTTATCATCAGTTAGTCTTGTCCACCAGAATATCATCCGGCACGACACATATACGTCTGTGAAATTGGTACATGCGTGTATATGACATAACTGTTTTTCTGTTTCTGTTTTTGTATAAAAATGTTGAAGCATAACATGAATCAACATGCAATCATATGGATTGAAGAATTTGATTTGAGATGATTGATAACAACTTTATTTAGTCGTGTGTGATGGAGGACGAGAAACAACACATTAACAAAATTAATGAATACCGTTAAAATGATGTTGCTACATACACCTATACCGGACACCCCCACATAGATTCCCAGAGTTGTTGAAACTGCCTTGGTTGCATGGCTTCTGTGATATTTTACCAGTTGTATGTTCACCGTCAGGTACGACATTAACTGGTAGACGTTACATTTTGACTGTAAATTAATAGAAGTCCACATTCAGTTATCTTCCCATGCATTTCTTATGAAAGAAAATACTTCACACTATCGTTAATGAGAACGTAAACAAATTCAGAGATAACTTTTCCACTTTTCGGCACAACCTTCTAACAATGGCTCATGTGTGTGTGTGTGTGTGTGTGTGTGTGTGTGTGTGTGTGTGTGTGTGTGTGTGTGTGTGTGTGTGTGTGTGTGTGTGTGTGTGTGTGTGTGTGTGTGTGTGTGTGTGTTTGTGTGTGTGTATATATATATATATATATATATATATATATATATATATATATATATATATATATATATATATATATATATCACATTCTAAACAGCTGGTCAATATTTACAGGAGTTCCTTCACATGAACCTAAGTCACATTGAATTGTGTTTTACGTATCACTACACATTGAATTGTGCTTTACTTATCGTAGTGATATGCTGAAATTACGACGTAGTTGTATCAGTTGAATCGGGTATGTTCATTCGTTATAATCGGTTTTATGAATATTTAATTTGTTGTTCCGTATGTGCTTCGGTCCCCAGGCACTACACAGGTTCCCTTACTATTTGTTCCTTATCAACACTTCTATCATGGATACGCAACTGTTGATCGTGCTAGGTACTCGGATAAGTCTAGAGGAAGAGGAATTCCAAGAAGTTATTCGTAAGGACCAAGAAACAAGATGTTGTTAAGTAAACAGACGAGAGACCTCTTGGAGCGGTGGTCTACGGGGAGCGGTGGTCTAATGGTTAGAGCACCCGCCTGTCGATCGAGAGGACGGTGGTTCGATTCCACCTCCGCCGTTTCGAAGCTTGGGCAATTTCGTTCACCCCACGTTGCCCGTGTCTTTCGGAAGAGACACTAAAAGCCGTTGGTCCAAACTCCTGCGTTAGCTCAAGATTGGGCTGTTTGGAGTATAACTACTTGAGACTTGAGACTTGAGGGACGAGAAAGAAAGAGTAAAAAGGAGAAGGAAAGAATAACGACTGAGGAAGCAGGTGAGATGGCTCTTGCGGAAGAAGAAATCTGTGGGCAACACAATAAGGAGATACTGAAGTTGCAGCTGAAAGTTGACAATCGGCGAGAAGAAAGAAATCAGCATCTTAATTGATCTAAGCACTACCTCGCGAAGCGGCAGGGTCAGTGATAGAAATTCCTGCATTCCTCTAAAGATTCCAGAGGTATTCTGAGAATGAAGGATGGAACAATAATTGTTATGACACATTCCTAGGACCGCTGCCTTCCGGATTCATTCCTGTAAGATCAGCACCAGACATATTTTGTAAACATCTACCGATTTCTTAGTAACACTGACGTCACGCACACTTTGCCTATGTCGACACATCTTCTTCTCACTAAGTTGTGCTTTCTGCCTTATCATCCTTACTATGGGGCGCGGTGGCATATCTGTCAGAACACAATAACCCGGGCTTGAATCATCCTCTTGCTGCCGTTTTGAAACGTTGCCAAAGTTCACTCAGCTGTACAAATGAGTACCTGGCTATAGACAGAGGTGGATATATGAACTAGTAATCATCGCGCAAAGATTGCACCATGGCTGAATGCTTCCAAGAGATGTTGAGATGACTTTGGAATGTAGAGGTCTGCCAGGGGTGAAGTGTAAAGCGCTTTGAGCTCTCTCAGGGACTGGATACCGCGCTTTATAAGAACAAACTTTTATTGCTCTCTTCTTTACTTCGCACATTCAATGTTGCCACATGACTCTCTCTCTCATCCGTGTCCTCGCGTAGCGTCTCATCACTCCCCTGTCCTTTATTTCAGAGCGATGTACGTCCTCCAGGTAATAATAATAATAATAATAATTAGAGCACTTTTAGAGCGCCATGGATCCAGGTGACCCTGTTCAAAGGCGCTGACACAAACATAGTTAAAAACAGTCAGGATTATAATAGATAGATAAAAAAAAACAAAAAAAACAGCAAATCCAAGTTCATAGGACATAGCACTAAAAGTCGAATACATTTGACAGTTAAGAATAATAAGCGCGTTTAAACAAGATAGTTTTTAAGAGTCTTTTAAAGGTGTATAGAGAGTCACATTTTCGCATCTCATGGGGAAGACTGTTCCACAGGCGAGGAGCAGCGATGCAGAAGGCACGATCACCATAATGGCGGAGATGTGCACTGCGTACAGTCAGAAGAGAGTCTGATGAGGATCGCAATGTTCTGCAGGGTTGGTAGAACTGGAGCAGGTCTGCGATGTTGCTCGGCGCAAGCAGATGAAGAACTTTGAACGTCATCAGTAAGACCTTGTATTCAATACGGTACCGGACAGGAAGCCAATGGAGAGTCTCTAAGATGGATGTGATGTGGTCATAGCAACTGGCTCTGACCACAATGCGATCTGCCACATTCTGGACTCTCTGCAGCTTGTCCAGTAACTGGTCAGGTACACCATAAAGGAGTCCATATCCATAGTCCAGTCGCGATATAACAAGGGAGTGAACCAGGAGTTCAGTGGCATGTTGTGTCAAGCAATCTCTGATGGAGCGAATCCGATGTAGATGAAAGTATGCTACCTTGCACAGTTTCGACACTTGAGATTTCATGCGGAGCTCACTGTCAAACATAACTCCAATGTAGCGAGCGACGGCAGTATCACGACTGTACCAACGTGTACCAACACGATTGTGCGTGATACAACATACGGCCTATTGGTCATATATAGTTCGACGCTGTGACGAAAATTGCACGTATTATACAAAATAACGACAGAGTGGCAACATAAACGGGGCTGAAACATAGGCCACCTAGTTGCTGATGCAAAGAAAAATAACGACAGAGTGGCAACATCAACGGGGCTGAAACATAGGCCACCTAGTTGCTGGTGCAAAGAAAAATAACGACAGAGTGGCAACATCAACGGGGCTGAAACATAGGCCACCTAGTTGCTGGTGCAAAGAAAAATAACGACAGAATGGCAACATCAACGGGGCTGAAACATAGGCCACCTAGTTGCTGGTGCAAAGAAAAATAACGACAGAATGGCAACATCAACGGGGCTGAAACATAGGCCACCTAGTTGCTGGTGCAAAGAAAAATAACGACAGAATGGCAACATCAACGGGGCTGAAACATAGGCCACCTAGTTGCTGGTGCAAAGAAAAATAACGACAGAGTGTCAACATCAACGGGGCTGAAACATAGGCCACCTAGTTGCTGATGCAAAGAAAAATAACGACAGAATGGCAACATCAACGGGGCTGAAACATAGGCCACCTAGTTGCTGGCGCAAAGAAAAATAACGACAGAATGGCAACATCAACGGGGCTGAAACATAGGCCACCTAGTTGCTGATGCAAAGAAAAATAACGACAGAATGGCAACATCAACGGGGCTGAAACATAGGCCACCTAGTTGCTGGTGCAAAGAAAAATAACGACAGAGTGGCAACATCAACGGGGCTGAAACATAGGCCACCTAGTTGCTGGTGCAAAGAAAAATAACGACAGAATGGCAACATCAACGGGGCTGAAACATAGGCCACCTAGTTGCTGGTGCAAAGAAAAATAACGACAGAATGGCAACATCAACGGGGCTGAAACATAGGCCACCTAGTTGCTGGGGCAAAGAAAAATAAAGACAGAATGGCAACATCAACGGGGCTGAAACATAGGCCACCTAGTTGCTGGCGCAAAGAAAAATAACGACAGAATGGCAACATCAACGGGGCTGAAACATAGGCCACCTAGTTGCTGGTGCAAAGAAAAATAACGACACAATGGCAACATCAACGGGGCTGAAACATAGGCCACCTAGTTGCTGATGCAAAGAAAAATAACGACAGAATGGCAACATCAACGGGGCTGAAACATAGGCCACCTAGTTGCTGATGCAAAGAAAATTAACGACAGAGTGGCAACATCAACGGGGCTGAAACACAGGCCACCTAGTTGCTGGTGCAAAGAAAAATAACGACAGAGTGGCAACATCAACGGGGCTGAAACATAGGCCACCTAGTTGCTGATGCAAAGAAAAATAACGACAGAATGGCAACATCAACGGGGCTGAAACATAGGCCACCTAGTTGCTGATGCAAAGAAAAATAACGACAGAATGGTAACATCAACGGGGCTGAAACATAGGCCACCTAGTTGCTGATGCAAAGAAAAATAACGACAGAATGGCAACATCAACGGGGCTGAAACATAGGCCACCTAGTTGCTGGCGCAAAGAAAAATAACGACAGAATGGCAACATCAACGGGGCTGAAACATAGGCCACCTAGTTGCTGATGCAAAGAAAAATAACGACAGAATGGCAACATCAACGGGGCTGAAACATAGGCCACCTAGTTGCTGGTGCAAAGAAAAATAACGACAGAGTGGCAACATCAACGGGGCTGAAACATAGGCCACCTAGTTGCTGGTGCAAAGAAAAATAACGACAGAATGGCAACATCAACGGGGCTGAAACATAGGCCACCTAGTTGCTGGTGCAAAGAAAAATAACGACAGAGTGGCAACATCAACGGGGCTGAAACATAGGCCACCTAGTTGCTGGTGCAAAGAAAAATAACGACAGAGTGGCAACATCAACGGGGCTGAAACATAGGCCACCTAGTTGCTGGTGCAAAGAAAAATAACGACAGAATGGCAACATCAACGGGGCTGAAACATAGGCCACCTAGTTGCTGGTGCAAAGAAAAATAACGACATAATGGCAACATCAACGGGGCTGAAACATAGGCCACCTAGTTGCTGGTGCAAAGAAAAATAACGACATAATGGCAACATCAACGGGGCTGAAACATAGGCCACCTAGTTGCTGGTGCAAAGAAAAATAACGACAGAGTGGCAACATCAACGGGGCTGAAACATAGGCCACCTAGTTGCTGGTGCAAAGAAAAATAACGACATAGTGGCAACATCAACGGGGCTGAAACATAGGCCACCTAGTTGCTGATGCAAAGAAAAATAACGACAGAATGGCAACATCAACGGGGCTGAAACATAGGCCACCTAGTTGCTGATGCAAAGAAAATTAACGACAGAGTGGTAACATCAACGGGGCTGAAACACAGGCCACCTAGTTGCTGGTGCAAAGAAAAATAACGACAGAGTGGCAACATCAACGGGGCTGAAACATAGGCCACCTAGTTGCTGATGCAAAGAAAAATAACGACAGAATGGCAACATCAACGGGGCTGAAACATAGGCCACCTAGTTGCTGATGCAAAGAAAAATAACGACAGAATGGCAACATCAACGGGGCTGAAACATAGGCCACCTAGTTGCTGATGCAAAGAAAAATAACGACAGAATGGTAACATCAACGGGGCTGAAACATAGGCCACCTAGTTGCTGATGCAAAGAAAAATAACGACAGAGTGGCAACATCAACGGGGCTGAAACATAGGCCACCTAGTTGCTGATGCAAAGAAAAATAACGACAGAATGGCAACATCAACGGGGCTGAAACATAGGCCACCTAGTTGCTGGCGCAAAGAAAAATAACGACAGAATGGCAACATCAACGGGGCTGAAACATAGGCCACCTAGTTGCTGATGCAAAGAAAAATAACGACAGAATGGCAACATCAACGGGGCTGAAACATAGGCCACCTAGTTGCTGGCGCAAAGAAAAATAACGACAGAATGGCAACATCAACGGGGCTGAAACATAGGCCACCTAGTTGCTGATGCAAAGAAAAATAACGACAGAATGGCAACATCAACGGGGCTGAAACATAGGCCACCTAGTTGCTGGTGCAAAGAAAAATAATGACAGAATGGCAACATCAACGGGGCTGAAACATAGGCCACCTAGTTGCTGGTGCAAAGAAAAATAACGACAGAGTGGCAACATCAACGGTGCTGAAACATAGGCCACCTAGTTGCTGGCGCAAAGAAAAATAAAGACAGAATGGCAACATCAACGGGGCTGAAACATAGGCCACCTAGTTGCTGATGCAAAGAAAAATAACGACAGAATGGCAACATCAACGGGGCTGAAACATAGGCCACCTAGTTGCTGGCGCAAAGAAAAATAACGACAGAATGGCAACATCAACGGGGCTGAAACATAGGCCACCTAGTTGCTGATGCAAAGAAAAATAACGACAGAATGGCAACATCAACGGGGCTGAAACATAGGCCACCTAGTTGCTGGTGCAAAGAAAAATAACGACAGAGTGGCAACATCAACGGGGCTGAAACATAGGCCACCTAGTTGCTGGTGCAAAGAAAAATAACGACAGAATGGCAACATCAACGGGGCTGAAACATAGGCCACCTAGTTGCTGGTGCAAAGAAAAATAACGACAGAGTGGCAACATCAACGGGGCTGAAACATAGGCCACCTAGTTGCTGGTGCAAAGAAAAATAACGACAGAGTGGCAACATCAACGGGGCTGAAACATAGGCCACCTAGTTGCTGGTGCAAAGAAAAATAACGACAGAATGGCAACATCAACGGGGCTGAAACATAGGCCACCTAGTTGCTGGTGCAAAGAAAAATAACGACATAATGGCAACATCAACGGGGCTGAAACATAGGCCACCTAGTTGCTGGTGCAAAGAAAAATAACGACATAATGGCAACATCAACGGGGCTGAAACATAGGCCACCTAGTTGCTGGTGCAAAGAAAAATAACGACAGAGTGGCAACATCAACGGGGCTGAAACATAGGCCACCTAGTTGCTGGTGCAAAGAAAAATAACGACATAGTGGCAACATCAACGGGGCTGAAACATAGGCCACCTAGTTGCTGATGCAAAGAAAAATAACGACAGAATGGCAACATCAACGGGGCTGAAACATAGGCCACCTAGTTGCTGATGCAAAGAAAATTAACGACAGAGTGGTAACATCAACGGGGCTGAAACACAGGCCACCTAGTTGCTGGTGCAAAGAAAAATAACGACAGAGTGGCAACATCAACGGGGCTGAAACATATGCCACCTAGTTGCTGATGCAAAGAAAAATAACGACAGAATGGCAACATCAACGGGGCTGAAACATAGGCCACCTAGTTGCTGATGCAAAGAAAAATAACGACAGAATGGCAACATCAACGGGGCTGAAACATAGGCCACCTAGTTGCTGATGCAAAGAAAAATAACGACAGAATGGTAACATCAACGGGGCTGAAACATAGGCCACCTAGTTGCTGATGCAAAGAAAAATAACGACAGAGTGGCAACATCAACGGGGCTGAAACATAGGCCACCTAGTTGCTGATGCAAAGAAAAATAACGACAGAATGGCAACATCAACGGGGCTGAAACATAGGCCACCTAGTTGCTGGCGCAAAGAAAAATAACGACAGAATGGCAACATCAACGGGGCTGAAACATAGGCCACCTAGTTGCTGATGCAAAGAAAAATAACGACAGAATGGCAACATCAACGGGGCTGAAACATAGGCCACCTAGTTGCTGGCGCAAAGAAAAATAACGACAGAATGGCAACATCAACGGGGCTGAAACATAGGCCACCTAGTTGCTGATGCAAAGAAAAATAACGACAGAATGGCAACATCAACGGGGCTGAAACATAGGCCACCTAGTTGCTGGTGCAAAGAAAAATAACGACAGAGTGGCAACATCAACGGGGCTGAAACATAGGCCACCTAGTTGCTGGTGCAAAGAAAAATAACGACAGAATGGCAACATCAACGGGGCTGAAACATAGGCCACCTAGTTGCTGGTGCAAAGAAAAATAACGACAGAGTGGCAACATCAACGGGGCTGAAACATAGGCCACCTAGTTGCTGGTGCAAAGAAAAATAACGACAGAGTGGCAACATCAACGGGGCTGAAACATAGGCCACCTAGTTGCTGGTGCAAAGAAAAATAACGACAGAATGGCAACATCAACGGGGCTGAAACATAGGCCACCTAGTTGCTGGTGCAAAGAAAAATAATGACAGAATGGCAACATCAACGGGGCTGAAACATAGGCCACCTAGTTGCTGGTGCAAAGAAAAATAACGACAGAGTGGCAACATCAACGGGGCTGAAACATAGGCCACCTAGTTGCTGGTGCAAAGAAAAATAACGACAGAGTGGCAACATCAACGGGGCTGAAACATAGACCACCTAGTTGCTGGTGCAAAGAAAAATAACGACAGAGTGGCAACATCAACGGGGCTGAAACATAGGCCACCTAGTTGCTGGTGCAAAGAAAAATAACGACAGAGTGGCAACATCAACGGGGCTGAAACATAGGCCACCTAGTTGCTGGGGAAAAAAAAATAACGACAGAATGGCAACATCAACGGGGCTGAAACATAGGCCACCTAGTTGCTGGTGCAAAGAAAAATAACGACAGAATGGCAACATCAACGGGGCTGAAACATAGGCCACCTAGTTGCTGGCGCAAAGAAAAATAACGACAGAATGGCAACATCAACGGGGCTGAAACATAGGCCACCTAGTTGCTGGTGCAAAGAAAAATAACGACATAGTGGCAATATCAACGGGGCTGAAACATAGGCCACCTAGTTGCTGATGCAAAGAAAAATAACGACAGAGTGGCAACATCAACGGGGCTGAAACATAGGCCACCTAGTTGCTGGTGCAAAGAAAAATAACGACAGAATGGCAACATCAACGGGGGTGAAACATAGGCCACCTAGTTGCTGATGCAAAGAAAAATAACGACAGAGTGGCAACATCAACGGGGCTGAAACATAGGCCACCTAGTTGCTGATGCAAAGAAAAATAACGACAGAATGGCAACATCAACGGGGCTGAAACATAGGCCACCTAGTTGCTGATGCAAAGAAAAATAACGACAGAATGGCAACATCAACGGGGCTGAAACATAGGCCACCTAGTTGCTGGTGCAAAGAAAAATAACGACAGAATGGCAACATCAACGGGGCTGAAACATAGGCCACCTAGTTGCTGATGCAAAGAAAAATAACGACAGAGTGGCAATATCAACGGGGCTGAAACATAGGCCACCTAGTTGCTGATGCAAAGAAAAATAACGACAGAGTGGCAACATCAACGGGGCTGAAACATAGGCCACCTAGTTGCTGGTGCAAAGAAAAATCAAGATTCAATCATGACAATTATACACTACTTTACACCAGAGACATGAGAAAGTACTCTTTCTCACAGAGGGTGATAAATGAATGGAACAAATTGTCAAATGATTGTGTTAATGCTGGTAGCGTGAATATGTTAAAAAATATAATTGACAGATATGTTTAAACATATAATTGACAGATATTTGACAAGGGCGGGCTATACATAAATGAAAATATTGTTGGACTCTGGATAAGCCAATGGCTCCCATGTCCAGTTGTCACCTCGAACTTGTAGTTCTGGACGGCAAGCTTGTTAAATATAACATCTATATTTCAAGGACTTTGTAGTTCTTTGCATGAATCTACACACTAATGATTTCTGGTTTACACCCTTCTACGCTATGTTCAAGCGAGTATCCAGTGTGTAACCAGCTCGTTCGTTACATGCGTTTCCGTTCTTTTC
>OY759264.1:24724349-24729349 GCA_963662155.1 Lamellibrachia columna
CACTCACTCACTCACTCACTCACTCACTCACTCACTCACTCACTCACTCAATCACTCAATCACTCAATCACTCACTCACTCCACGTGCTCATTCGCTGTCCATCCATCCATCCCACTATGTATCGCACGCAGACAAATAAACACATCCACCTACTCATTAGGACACGGCCCTCCCGGCAGATGCCGTCGAATCATCCTGCATCGTCTCCACAGTAAGTGACAAATAGGCGTGGCTGTCACCATCACCGCAGCTAAGCCGCGTTAGTACAAAAGCGTCTTAGAGCGCGTAGCAGCTTACGTCTCAGATTGTTTGGCTACGAGCGGTAAAGGGCAGAGCGCGCGCAATTTGCGGCAAGCTTCACGGCCGGAACTACGACTGTCTCGAGTCTTTACGAGTTGACACCCCGGAGTATGTGGATACTCTACCTTAGCATCGCTGTCATTGTCCAAGGTACGGCCAGTGTCTGTTTCTTCATGTTCTTTTTCGTCGTCTTGTTCTTTCTTCTTCGTCGTCGTCTTTGTCTTCTTCATAATTGTATTTCTTTTATTAATTCGCATTCTGCCAATATCAACTGGTTCCAGTCTTTCCTTTCATCTTCTTCATCTTCGGTGTCATAATGTGTTGGCTTCATTTTAGCGATGTAATTCGTCAACCAAAGATTCTGCTTGTATAAGCGGTACTCATTGAGAATTCCTTTTGACCAGTAAAACATGCATAGAAATCCAATGTTACTCGGGTATTGGAGGCAATGCAGAGATGACAATTCATGCTTGTTTTTTAAATTTTATTTATTACACGTTATGTGGTGAAACGATTGGAATCTGCACCAAAGCAAAATGTAACAAGATTGTCATGCACCTTAATGATTGAATATAAATAAATATATTAAAAGAGTTATATAGATATATTAATTGTATTATTGAGGTGGACGGCAATATTGTTATATTTTGCATTTGTGCCGAGACAAAAGTGCAAACCCTTGCAGTTTACCCGCACGTTTTACGAATTGTCTTAAAGGTGATGGGTGTAGGAGACACTGCTTGCGGTTGTGTATTATGGGATACGACTCGCGTTTGTCAAATAGCAGCGAATAACAGATCGTAAATTCAAACCACATCCAAAGAGCTGCTCTCGCGAATGTTTTTACTGAGCCAAAGTATCGCTAGATCCAATCAATATACTGCAGTTTGCATAACGAACTCCTTTTGAGCCTGCACTGCAAACCAGTGGACGCCGATAATTATACAGGTTCGTTTGCGATCTTATAGATTTAAGTTACCAGTCTTACGGGTGTGCACCACTCAGGGTTGGCACCAGTCTTACGGGTGTGCACCACTCAGGGTTGGCACAAAAGTCGAGCTGCTCCAATAGTTTCACCACGTTCAATGCACTAATACACACACATACACACATACACACATACAAACATACACACATACACACATACACACATACACACATACACACATACAAACACTGTAACTGCCAGATAGTTCTGCCTGTCTTAAACAACAGCGTGATATATATATATATATATATATATATATATATATATATATATATATATATATATATATATATATATATATATATATATATATATATATATATATATATATATATATGATTGGAGATATCTCGAAAGCTAAAAGGAAAGGTTTTTAATTCTTAACTCACGCATAACACCAGCCTACCTATACGGCCTAGAGAGGATGGCGATGACAGAAAAATAACGAGAGAGACTGCAAGTTTGCGAAAATAACTGGGTGAGAAGAATTGCGGGAGTGAAAAATGGAGGAGTTGAGGGAGGAAGTTGGTGGGAAAGAGAGTTTCACAAGGAAGCTGGTGAGGAGCCGACTAAGGTGGGCTGGATATGTGGAAAAAATGGAAGGGGTACGATTGACGAAGACAGCGGATGTGCTTGGAGTGGAGGGTAGAAGGAGAAGAGGAAGACCGGGACTGAGTTGGGAGGACTTAGTGGGAGGGAATGGAGAATGAGGGCGAGGGACAGAGGGGAGTAGAGACGATTGGTGGAGACGGTAGTAAAACGGAACTAGTTGTGAAGAAGAAGGGGAAACATAAATCGACGACCGGACTACAGGGGAAAGGAGGAGAACAACAACAACAACAACAACAACAACAACAACAACAACAACAACAACAACAACAACAACAACAACAACAACAACACAGACGACGACGACGACAACAGCAACAACAACGCACATATATACACGACTAACGAAAGACGGGTGGAACGATTTGTTCACGAATTAGCTGCTTGACGATGACTAATTAGTGACCAACACTCAACTGTGATGCGCTCAATGATAGGGTGTGATGGTGTTTGAAACATAAATCGACGACCGGACTACAGGGGAAAGGAGGAGAACAACAACAACAATAACAACAACAACAACAACAACGACGACGACGACGACGACAACAGCAACAACAACGCACATATATACACGACTAACGAAAGACGGGTGGAACGATTTGTTCACGAATTAGCTGCTTGACGATGACTAATTAGTGACCAACACTCAACTGTGATGCGCTCAATGATAGGGTGTGATGGTGTTTGTCAACGCTGCTCTTACGTGCTGTGCGGAAGTTATTAGCCCACATAGTGGCTTCTTCTCCTAGTAACGTGTATGACAAGAGCTTCGACGTTCGTGTCTTTCAAATCACTACATTATTTGGAGGTCAATCCTGGAAATCAAGTATGGTGACATATGCATCACCATAAGCTCTTGTTTCCAAATTTTACAATGAGGCATCGTTGGTAGACTCAAGAATGATCCCGTTGTGCTCTAGATTTGTGTAACATTGGAGGCAGTCTATCAGTATTTACAGTGGCCCTTCATATACAATATGGCTAGCAACTCTTATAACATGTGTCTTACTTCAGGTATCGGTAGCTTTACTGTCGCTATTGTATAGTCATGCTTGAGAAACGAGAATTGCTTTTACCTTTAGGTGTCTTGCCAAAGCCTAGTACCGGGACATTGAACTCATTTCCAAACAACGATTTGTTACTAAAAGTGGTCGTTTTTGATGTGATTGCTAATTAACAGTGTACCATATTTATATACCCTCCTATCATATAGTTATAACCAGGCCCTAGAGGAAACATAGTTTTATAACACCAGACTTGTTGGCAAGTCACAAACTGGCAGTCACATCAAGTCAAGTCTAAAGTCATTGATCTGCAAGACAAATCGCAAGTCAACGACCTCCAAGTCGAAGTCACGTCTCGAGGCATCTATCTGAAGTCACAAGGTTTCGCCAATCGCCATGATTGTTTTGGCTTCTCTGCGGTATTAGCGGGAAATTTAGGCGGATGCTCCCAAGAAACGAAAATGGGTGACTCGTGTCCGACTCGAGTTAGCTTCTACGACTCATGTCAAGAAGTCTGCTAAACACAGTGTCAGCCAAAATAGAATTAAAACTCGCAGAAGCAATACAAAGCCAATGAAGTCCGACACGATTATCAGCAATCCCGTCACACCGAAAGATGTTGACTCCTTCACGTTTTACGTACTTAACGTAAGCCTTTTCACTCCGCATGGGCGATTAACTAATAGTTTCCACAGGACATGGTTTTGGTTTTGCGCTTCTAACTGGTTCCTGCTTTTGTCATTTCTGCTTCTCAGTGGCAGGTGTGTCCTGGCCTTCCCTTTTTCGTGACACCCCGAGGGTTTGATATGAGCACCAACATTGAAAATTGTGTTGTATTGGCTTCCTGGACGTATAGCTTGTGTATCTCCACTTCATCCTTCTAACGTGATGTTCCATTAGTTCTTGGTTCTTTCTTTTCCATAGTGCTTACGAAACTTCAGATCTTCCGTTGCATTGATTTACAGTATGCCATGTCTCTGATCCATATATATATATATATATATATATATATATATATATATATATATATATATATATATATATATATATATATATATATATATATATATATATATATATATATATATATAATTATACCTGGAGTAAACAAGCAAAATAGGAGGCGGCAAAGAAGTGGACATCAAAGCAATGATCCACAAAGTGAGAGAGAGAGGGGGGAGGGAGGAAAGAGAGTTGCCTACTAAGGCTCGGATCTTCAAGTCAAACATCAAGTCAATGTTGCTATGTAGCACTGAAATACGGAGAACAACAAAGACTGCACTGGAAGATATACAGGGCTAATTTCAATATATGTCTGTGAAAGAGAATGAACTTGATGTAGTCAGACACGGTCAACAACTGCAGTGTCATGGCCAAATAGAATAATGTGGAGAAGTTTATGAAGACGACATCGGAAGTGTTTATTTCACTAAACAAACCGTTAGAGCATAGCATGATCACAGTCAGCATTCAAAACAGTGTCTTTCATAAAAAATAAAATATAATGTTTTTGTCTTTTGTAAAACAAATATGATACTAATTAATTTATTGTAATTGGAAAAAACACATAATACTTAGCATGTACTCAGTCACCAGCTGTTAACTGCGGTTAAACATATTTCAATGGGCCATGGAGACTGCTACAAAGACACGTTTGATCGTTACCGTATCAGCCTCAGTAACGGTACAAATTAAACTAAACGATTTAACTCGTTTACACATTTTCCATGATCTTGAAACTGAAATGAAGATGATGAGCGACACCTGGAATTGATTCGTGAAGATTACCCAAAATCGGTCCCATTGGAGTACTTGTATCGATGACCTATGCACCCGGCAAGGCACCTGGCCCAAGAGAGTAGTAATTGCGTTACATGGTTAGGCTATAATACTAAGCGCATAATGATAACCTGTATCATAACCACGGTTTTTAATGTTCCATCTACAGCACCGTTGTCGATGGTGACGTCAATTAATTATTCTTTGACGTCATTGCCAAATAAGGTTACCAATTGGTCAGACACAGTGCTGTGGACAGAACAGTGGAATCAGCGACAACAGTGTTCGTTTAAACACCGCTCGGTTGTGATGGTAC
>OY759264.1:24734349-24846849 GCA_963662155.1 Lamellibrachia columna
ACAAACTAAAGAACGTCCATAATTCACGCCCCAGAGAAGAAACAGGGGCCACCTAATGGGCATGAGTGGATCAAATGTGTCCTTTCAAGGAACACGCCGGGGAATGGCACTTGTTTGACGATCTTATTTGTAATATTGTAATGCCATTAGTTCCACAGTGTGTCGCCACTACTGTCGATGCTTCAAGCAAAACGCAGACCAATATACCAGCACGTATACGTCGCTGGGTGAAATTATAAACATATGTCGGTTATCTAGAAACAATTGTTGGCCCAGACCCAGGTGCATGAGTAGAAATAGCTCAGAGTACGCCTAGCCATTTTTGTCACCTCGAATAGTTCAGAATAGGCAATTGCTCATAAATATTACATCATGTAGCAGTCGATAACCTTGGGTAATGGGATGTCCTCACAACAATAACCTGTAATGAGGTGCGAAAGATCCGATCCTTTTTGAATTTACCATGGTGAAATATAGGCATTGACTTTTGAGAGTAGTATGAGCTAGGGACATATAATTCACACAAGGAAGGAAGGATGAAAGGACCAATAATATATATCCCATGGATTGGGACTATGTGAATATGGTGGATGGATGGGTGGATTAATGCATTTGCCTGGTAGATGAATGGGGCGGGGTGCTGGATAATGTCATGGTAGATGTTTTGCAAAATGAATCGGACACGACAAGAGCGAAACATCGAATTGTGGAGCATTTATACACACTCGAGAACACTAACTATTTATACACAACCGAGAACACTAACTATTTATACACAACCGAGAACACTAACTATTTAAACACAACCGAGAACACTAACTATTTATACACAACCGAGAACACTAACTATTTATACACAACCGAGAACACTAACTATTTATACACAACCGAGAACACTAACTATTGATACACAACCGAGAACACTAATTATTTATAAACTCCACGTTACACCCACCGTGTTTCTGCGCTAATGGACTTTTGCAGTAGCTACAGGAAGTGCGTCGGTGTTGTTTTCGCTTCTGAATTACGCCCAAGGAACGTGTGCGTGTGTGCGTGCGTGCGTGCGTGCGTGCGTGCGTGCGCGTGTATGTATGTGTATCCGCGCGCGCATATGTGTACCAGTCGGTAGTGGTTGACAACTAAGAATTAAATAACAGGGAAATATTAATCCATATGTTGATTCTGAAAGGTGTCGTTGTTGCCGGTGGATGGTTAGCTTTGGACATTGTTTAACATTGACCTGTAGAAATGTGTGTGCCATCTACTGTAAACTGAGTCATTCTTCCACAGCTCGACGTCCACAACATTAGTAGATGCGTACCAAAATCATCCAAAACTATTACTTCTTTCTCGCATTAATGCTGCGCTTAAACCGAGTAACGGAGACGGGAAAAATAATCGTCCAAAAACATCCCGCTAAGACGGCAAGTAAATATTCACTTCCTTTCACATCCAATCGAATGCGGTTTTTGTTATGAAGATCATTATCATATATTTTGGTGTTGCTTGTGTCTGGTGTCTAGCAACACATATATATACGGCTGATGACGTATCAGTTCGACAACACCGGAGACGTGGGCATGCTTTTTTGTGTGCCATGTTTTTCTGCAGCGCACCGGATATGACTCAAAAGCCTATTTCCGATGTTATTCACATAAATACAAAAGTGAGACATTAATAGACACTATTTATTACATGACGCAGTAATCTTAATAAATGGGGTAACGTTGTGACGGTTTAGGCATAATTAAGTTTATCACGTATGTTGTAGGAACGACCGGCCTCTACTGTATCAGGTGCAACTCAATTGACGACCCACTATGCTCGTCAGCGCTCGTACCCGCCGTCAAATGCGAGGGAGTGGCCTGCATCACGTATGTCGGCAAAATGCCAATTCCAGGTAATTCCATTAACGACTACAAACAGCCGGCGGGTTAGAAACATATGATTTTGATAACGGTTGTGCTGACTACAACGGGGGGGGGGAGGGAAACCGTGGGAGATTTAACAATATTGAACAATACTTAACAAGATTGTCTTCCAAGGCAAAACACCCAGTCCAAACATTTTTCATTTATGTGTAACCCGCCCTTCTGAGATACTTATCAATTTAATGTTTAAATATATTCACGCTGCGAATATTTACATCATCTGTAGACAATTTGTTCCATTCATTTATTGCTCTTTGTTAGACTTAATACTTTATAATATCCAATCTACACTCATCCTTCACTAACGTTACTTCGTGTCTTTTAGTTCTATAACCTTTTTAATTAAGTGAGAAAATATATTTCTATCAATATGTGCTACCCATTCAATATCTTAAAAACGTCAATGTGATCTCCTCTTAACCTTCTCAGGGAGAAGTAATGAGAATATGTTATATGTAAATATTATCTGTGATGAGAGTAAGGGACGAAATGAGCAACGAAACCATTGATATGTTCTTCGGTGATCTTATGAAAATTACTCATTCACAGGTACAAATGACAGCAGTTAGATTCAGCGTAGATGTTCGTATCTCTCACATTTTCGTTATTGCAGTTGCATCTATGTCTGAGTGTTTGATATGTCACATATATTAAATGGATCATCATCATCATCATCGTCATCATCGTCATCATCATCATCATCATCATAATCAATTCGTCATCACCATATCTCGTCGTCATCATCATATCCTCATTACCTTCATTTTTTTCGTTGTCACAACATCCACCATCATCATCATCATCTCGCTTTCTCACCCTCACCATCACATCATCATCACCATTATCTATCGTCGTCATCATCATAATCATAGTCATTCATCATCATTAACAGAACGCACGCGTACCGGCGACAGTAGCTCCGAGCACTCTGCTTTCAGGGACAGACGTAGTCATCCGGGACTGCTCGTCGCAAGACATTGGTAGCTTCTGTCAAGAGCTTCCCCCGGACGCAAACGGCGGCTCACTCAAACGAAAGTTCTGCGTTCGTTCGTGTGCGTACAACAAGTGTAATGACCGTCCATGGCCCACCGCAGTGTAACTCGTCAAACCGGCCGTCCCGCGAGATGTCGGGAACACAAAGCTACCGTCGGCTGCCAAAGTTTTGGCTGGCAATACACATCAGTGCGTTTGATAGCAAGGTTTCTTTGTTGTCGACGCCAGTCCACAATCCCCGCGCACACGGTTTGTGCAAACATGGGTTCAACATTAGCGGTCTCTTGTGGTGAACGTTGAACATGTCCTTCATGACCTACATCAGTGGCCAGGAAAGGCTGTTCAACGCCCACCACCGAGTTCAACATTAGCGGTCTCTTGTGGTGAACGTTGAACATGTCCTTCATGACCTACATCAATGGCCAGGAAAGGCTGTTCAACGCCCACCACCGAGTTCAACATTAGCGGTCTCTTGTGGTGAACGTTGAACATGTCCTTCATGACCTACATCAGTGGCCAGGAAAGGCTGTTCAACGCCCACCACCGAGTTCAACATTAGCGGTCTCTTGTGGTGAACGTTGAACATGTCCTTCATGACCTACATCAATGGCCAGGAAAGGCTGTTCAACGCCCACCACCGAGTTCAACATTAGCGGTCTCTTGTGGTGAACGTTGAACATGTCCTTCATGACCTACATCAGTGGCCAGGAAAGGCTGTTCAACGCCCACCACCGAGTTCAACATTAGCGGTCTCTTGTGGTGAACGTTGAACATGTCCTTCATGACCTACATCAGTGGCCAGGAAAGGCTGTTCAACGCCCACCACCGAGTTCAACATTAGCGGTCTCTTGTGGTGAACGTTGAACATGTCCTTCATGACCTACATCAATGGCCAGGAAAGGCTGTTCAACGCCCACCACCGAGTAGCGCTACTGTCAAGCAAGGGTCTAATTGGGGCTGAGTCGAACCCAACTGCGTAAGATCTGTACTGTACGCTGCGCCAACGATCAACGATATACGTTGTTGCAAGAAGTCGCGCTGCCGTTTGACGTTATACGTTGTTACAGTGTGTAACAACATAAGTTATGTTATGTTAAGTCATATTTGTCTACAGTGCAGGAACATAAAACGGCAAGCTGTTACAATCGCATGTATAATTTCTCTCGTATGAATTCAGACGAGTTCACATTTCTGTAGAAATTCGCCAAAAGATAACGGAAGATCGAAACATTCCGATTGATTTTGGAGACGATTTGTATGAGGCGATATGCGGTGAAGTTCATTTCGAAATATGTTTATTATTAATGAAATGTGTTTATTCTGTTGTGGTTTATTATGACATGGACTAAATTTGTCTATTCCATACTAGTTGCTGTCGTTTCCCGTCCACGTCGCATATCATAAGTTAACTTCACATAACCTAACGACTTGTAAATCGTTCCTGTTTCGCTTTCTACGGTACGCAGAAATATTCTACCTCGCCATGCAGATGAATGACAAACGCTTCCACGGAATAGTGTTGTGACTATCTATACTGATGGTCGTACTTTTTGTACGAAGTAGACATCGTATAATTCATTTACAATCATTAAGAATGTATATGTCGCAGAAGAGATATTGATTGTTTCACTCGATGACATGTAGTGCCGATTACTTCCACAGTTGTACATAATCGGTTTGTTTACCAAGTTGATGTGATTGTTAGAAATCAAATTAAACCAACTTTGCTGGAATTGAATTGTCGTTGCTGTTGTTCTGTAGCTGCAGTTAATACTGACTTAATTTATGTCCTGTGTGCTCATTGTAAAATTAAGGTAGCGGCCTACCACGAAATCAAGCTAACTGCACATCAATCTGCGCATCTTAATCGTAACATGAAATCAACACAGGTTATACTGTTGAGTGAACCTACATCCTTTAACACAAATGACACATGGCATGTAAAAGAACAATATTAATAATCGAAAACATTATAAATGGAACGTAATTCAAGTTGCGGCTCCTGGCGGATAGCAAAACCTAACTTTTTGCACGGCGCTTCATTAGTGTCTTCTATGCATATAGAGATGAATAATAAATGACATTTCGGCAAACGTTTACTGAAATTACATTACTCCTTGTGGATAAAACAGTGCTCCAAGATAATGACAACTCCGTGTTATTTGTCTTAGAGACGTTCATTCCAAGGTTGTACCATGCATTGCGCACTCCGACCTCTTGTACGAGTTTATCCAACCCCTGAAGTGTTGCAGAAAATAAAGCACTGTCATATGCATATCGCAACTCTGATATATCATCGTTCCATCAGCCCAGCCGATTAATCATCGTATTCACCACCGCACAGTTGGTCTTTGATTTCTCCTCTCATATAGTTTGATGTGTAAACTAGCCGCGTTGCCCGGCGTTACATGGGACACAAAGGCAACAACTGCAAGGGTTTATGACTCCTTGACCTACCCAATAAAGTTTTGGTTGGGCAATGCGAATGGCAATAACTACTTCACGCTCTAAAACTCATGTACAACTGCCGGTTTCACGAAGCGTTTGTAGGACGTTTGACGTAGATCACGCAACAATGGCTGAAACACGTTTTGGGTTACGCCATTTACGCAAAACGTCAATTGGTTCCTTTAACGCAATATTTGACTATGTTTTAATGTACGAACCATCATCATGGGCACCCGGGAACGCATGCAAAATGTCGGCCTTATACATGCAAAATTGACGGAGATGTGAGGGAACAAACGACCTCATTACTTAGATGCTGAACAGTGGAGGCCACATGATACACCTTTGTTACTCTAACTAATTTATTTATTCGTAGATTGTTGTTCGCTGTACAGCGCTTGGATTAGTGGCATGAGTCTTTCAGGAAATCCCAAATCCCACTTTCGACAACTGTCGTTGCTGAACACTACCAACGTATGCGAAAAGCTGTCGATAAAACTCACGATATTTTGGGATAATATATCGTATATTAAAGAGGTGATCATGTGTGCTTCTTCCACGGTGAAAACCAGCTTCAGCCATCTCGATCTCAATCTCCATTTTGCTCAACTCTCTTCATCAGTATTTTCAACATGACTTTAATGATATAACTGATTAAGGGCATTGCAATGACACACAATAAAGCGGTATACGGTTCCTGAACCAACTCGTCACATACGGTCATCGGCTGGCAACAGATGAAGACGAAGTGTCACGCATAGCGTCGTCATTCACTAACACCGCAACGAATCCCTATGAACACGCAACCTCGAACATGGTAAGCCACAAAAGGAAAATACAGATAAGATAAGGCATGACCTTGTTGTCACCGAACATCACTTCCGGCATGACCTTGTTGTCACCGAACATCACTTCCGGCATGACCTTGTTGTCATCGAACATCACTTCCGGCATGACCTTGTTGTCACCGAACATCACTTCCAGCATGACCTTGTTGTCACCGAACATCACTTCCGGCATGACCTTGTTGTCACCGAACATCACTTCCGGCATGACCTTGTTGTCACCGAACAACAACAAGAACGGGGGACACTTGTACAGCGAGCGAATTGACCGCAATTGTGTTAGCTACAAATGGACAAACAAACGATAGCAAACATTCATCTATTCTGCCATTGTCATGGTTTTACTTAGTAGATTTAACACTTTTCACTCACAGAGATACATCCACGTGGCACAGCTTATAATGTTCATTAGATAATTTTATGAATATGATTTTTCAGTTAAATGTAAATGGAACATGCAAGACAGGACACACTCATTATCCTAATGTGTCGGAAGGAACTTTTCGTTTCATGATTATTTCTTGAGATAGGCCTTACGTTTTCTGCGTCTGACACGCAACCAATATACCAATCAGCAGCTTTAGTTTACTTGGTGCGATTTAAGGAGGATCATTTGTTTTGTTCATGTTTAGTAATTATCGAGTGGACCAAGAAATGTGTGTTGTTATTTTGACCTTATCGGAGGAAAAAATCTGAATAAATAAGTTAAACGCAATTTTTATCAAATGGTTTTTTAATTTTATCTATCAAGTAACAACCACAATAAAATTAACTAAATGTCATTTAACCCATATATATATTTACTAATGGTACAAACATAAACTATTCAGTTAAGTTAAATTAATAAATTCTTCAATTAAATTAAATTACATACTTCACTTAAATTAACATATCATTGTTCAGTTGAATTATATTTATTTCACACATTCTTCAATAAACGTCAAGTAAAAATTATCTAGTTTTATTTAATTAAATTCACGTCCTCGGTTAATATAAAATCAGCATGTGTTAATCACATGATATATAACTGTGGTTGTGTTACTTGCAAGTATCGGTAGAGTTCAGGCGCCAGTTGCACGTTCAAACTGAATCGTTTGAGCTGTAGGAGGCTTAATAGAATTTAGTCGTATCTACATATTAGTACCAAATGTCTTTGTACGACTTTGGGGTAGGGTTATTAAAATGTATATCACTCTTTAAACTCAATATAGATTAATGCCATACTTGCATACGAATAAATTAACTAATATATCAGTTATATATATATATATATATATATATATATATATATATATATATATATATATATATATATATATATATATATATATATATATATATATATATATATATAAACATTCGCTATGAAGCGCCTAAGCTCTACGTTTGCACGTCTTACGTCATTTCTAGTCTGTTTAACTTACATCAAAGTATTCACTATATTCCATGGTTTTATCACATACGAGATGTCTATATGCGACAACCTTTTTTATCTGTAGAGTTTGAGCCACTTCGGCACACGGGTAACGTATATTGTACGTATTGTATTGCAGCGTAGACACTGAACAACTAAGAGTCATCACGAACAAGTCTGCCCAACACCTAACTGACATCGAGCTAGCGTGTGTGTGTTTGTAGGTGGTTATGGTAACGTTTTCCACCTACACGGCTTTCATCTCGGGCGCCAAATTTACAGGAATTAATCTATCTACGACCCCATGAATGGAACGTAACATAATTGCATACGAATAAATTAACTAATATATCAGTTATATATATATATATATATATATATATATATATATATATATAACTGATAATCTATCTACGACCCCATGAATGGAACGTAACATAATTGCATACGAATAAATTAACTAATATATCAGTTATATATATATATATATAACTGATAATCTATCTACGACCCCATGAATGGAACGTAACATAATTGCATACGAATAAATATATAACTGATATATTAGTTAATTTATTCGTATGCAATTATGTTACGTTCCATTCATGGGGTCGTAGATATATTAATTCCTGAAAATTTTGAATAAATTAACTAATATATCAGTTATATATATATATATATATATATATAACTGATATATTAGTTAATTTATTCGTATGCAATTATGTTACGTTCCATTCATGGGGTCGTAGATAGATTAATTCCGGAAAATTTGGCGCCCGAGATGAAAGCCGTGTAGGTGGAAAACGTTACCATAACCACCTACAAACACACACACGCTAGCTCGATGTCAGTTAGATGTTGGGCAGACTTGTTCGTGATGACTCTTAGTTGTTCAGTGGCTACGCTGCAATACAATACGTACAATATACGTTACCCGTGTGCCGAAGTGGCTCAAACTCTACAGATAAAAAAGGTTGTCGCATATAGACATCTCGTATGTGATAAAACCATGGAATATAGTGAATACTTTGATGTAAGTTAAACAGACTAGAAATGACGTAAGACGTGCAAACGTAGAGCTTAGGCGCTTCATAGCGAATGTTTGCACCAAAGCGCGTGCGTTACAACACTACTAACACACATTTTCCAATTAAATTACGTGACAATATTTTTTTTTATTAAATTATTTTAACAACTTATTCAATTGCATTAGACAGCAGTTAACGAATAGGAATTTTACAATCAAATTACCCTCATAATAATCAGTAAAATTAAATTAACTTCGCAAATTATTCACCCAATTTAAATCACAATTAACTATGATATATGATATTAACTCACGGGGCGTTTGCTTATAGAATGAAATTGTAGATGATAGCTTTTTAGACTGACCAGTTAAAACTGCTTCCTCTACTGATTTAGCCTATTGCAAATCCGGTTCATTGGTGTCCAAATATGTAGTGTGTGAATAGTTTATGTAACATCCGCAGTTGATTTAATAAAGAAATGCCATTTTTTTTCAAATTATTGAAAGAATTGACTTTAGTTGTTAGATCCGGTAAGGATCAAAATAGTGGATATCTAAATTGGTAAGCACAGTGTGGGTCAATGCTGATCATGGGCGTGACCTCCACCCTCTCGCCGATCACATGACAAAGTTGCGCAATTTCATCAAGGAAGAAAGTAAAGAAAATCGTGATTTTTCAGCATTTCAATTCTCACTTCACTTATTGCTTGAACAAGCGTTAACTAATTTAGTAGTTTGTCTGATGATTTCATAAAAACAAACTACATACAAAAGTTGCACAAACGAGCTGGCATGTTGCAGTGGATACTAGGTAGGTTTGGTTGTTCGCAAAATTAATGTGAAATGGGACTAGCAAAAAATCGAATTGATTGAGCACCAGATAGCCCGATAGTCTAATAGTTTATGACATTGTGTATGTTTGAGCTATTCCCTTTTTGAATGTAATGAAGCTACGCAAACTTGTCTTCAAGAGGAACTATATTTTCAAGTCAGAAGCCCTGAGTTAAAGTCCATTTAGAGCTTCTGCTAGTTGTTACCAATTCAGTATGTTGACTCAAGTGAGACCGTCTTGGTGACAATTGTTTAATATTGTACCAGTTTGCACTCTGGTTGGAGACCCATAGAGTACACAGAGCCCAGGACAGGTGATACTCCACCCTCTCAGCAAACAATAATTAGCACTGCTACAGCCACACACAGCATGCTTTCCTTTCCAAGACAGATTATGCAACTACAGGGTGTGAGGCCTTGTGGACATTGCCTAATGTCTTTATATAAAAAATCATGTACCCTCTGTTAAGACAAGTACCCAAATCGATTTTAATAGAACATGTTTGAAAGAGTTTATAAATATAAACAACTATATAAATGTCTATATTCCAGATTAAAAAAGTAAATAAATAAGTTGAAAAAATATTATTTAAAACATATATTTTTTTAAATCATGATTTTTTTCAACCCTGCATATAGGCGATAACTTCAATTAACACTTGCAAACACTCGCATTGAATAATGTGACATCACAGTCTTCTAAATTAGGTGTGCCTTTTAGCAAAGTATAAATTGAAATAGCATGAACGTCGGGTAATATGGAATTATAATTATGAAATTCATACACAATAAATAAATATACTTGTACATCTGTAGTGTGATTGTAAATAATTATGACATGCAAATCTTAAGATTTATGCACATTTGATGTAACATAATATACAATAAAACACTAATTGCCCTATGGGTAATTTACAGGTTACAACATTTAGATTATGATATCAAGATGCAGAGCAATTACATGTATTTGTATCATTCTATAATGTAACATATAATTTGTTCTAACTGCCTGAATCTTCTTGATGAAGTTTTTTGACCCATGCCAAATATCCCACTGGTGATTGACGTCTGTGAAGTGTTTTTCTGTGGAAAACAATAATAATATTTATGAAACAGGCACATTCATCATATGGTACATCAATGTATTTAGTGTGGAGATGGACCGATCACTTTCTGAGTTTCAGAAGAACTGCTTGTTTTTTTAACCAGTAACGTAACTACAGTATAATGAGAACGTACAACTTTTTTTTAAAGACAAGTATCTTTGCAACAATACAATGACAAAAATGATCTGTGGTTATAGACAAACTGTAAATTAACTCACTGAACATGCTGGCAATTTGCGGATGAGCATCTGTAGACACTTCTGCCACATTCATTTTCTTTTCTTTGAGACTATTTAATGATCTTTCTAGGGCCACCTTTTCCATTGCAGTGGATTTCAGTTGCGCTTCCCTTTTGTCCACAACAAGCACAGACACCAAGTCCTGCATTGACTGTTCCATCAGACTGTACGTGCAGTACTATGCACAGTGACCAGGACTGTCACTGCGACCATCACCTAACGGGATATGAAGTGAAATAAATTAAACATAAATATTACAAATAACCTCACACACTAAATTATTCTGTTATTATTTATGTTTTTATTTAATATATATATAATTTATATTATGCTTAAAACTCCAAACTCAAACAATTCCATATAGGGCATAAGATTGTGCATAGAAGCTGGGTTAATATTTTACATATGAACTTGCACACAAAAAAGACATTATACTCAAATGCTAAATAAAGGTATGCAGACACAGGCTGTTAATAATTTGTTTGTCACAATTAATGTAAGACACATGTCGTAATCTGAAGGGAGTTTCATGTTCATGTGATTTTATTTATTCTTGTACTACAAAGGGAAGTCAACTGTGTTACACCCTGTTGTGAACTTATTCATAATATTAATAGTAAATTATTTATCAGAAAATGAGAATTGAAAAGGAATACCGAATAACTTACAAAACATATTTACAATATTGTAAAGTTAAAAAAATATATATTTTATGCAGAAAAGTTTATCACCTTAACAGTTTGTCTAATATGTTCTTTTTATAATGTAAATAATTATTTACAATATAATCATAAACACAATGATGAATCATTCAACCTGCACCTCCAACTCATCCATTGGCAACAATATATAGATGTACTTGATACAAACACACATCAACATTAAATTTTGCATACATTTATGAAATACATTAGACCATAAATACACACCAGAAAGATGCAATGGTTGTTCACGTAGTCGTTCCAAGACTTCTGCTTGTATCCCAGCCCAGTAGGTCTCGATGCAGGGCACACAATACAACCCCTGAATTTGATGGAACATTGACTTGGACAATGTTCCTAATTTCATGAATTTTACCATGAGGGCAATCTTCTGGTAATTATTACCTGACAAAATCAAATTCATTGCAAGGCAAAAATCTCCAGCATGAAGGCCTCGTGAAACAAGCCTGGGCTGTGAACACCACTTGTGCCCAACATGACGATTTTTACAAATCTGAAATAAAAATGAATTAAGGTTCCACTGATTTAAACATGATACAGTGAAATGAATGAAAAGAAAGTGGTTTGTATATGCTGGTTATACTGGCCAGAACACAATCCTACACAACACTTGTGCATGGAGGTCAGACACAGTGACAAATTCAATGTACGCCATCATTAAACATGTCTATACTTGGTGTGCTTAGACTGTCCCAAAGGCCGACCCATGCCCCCTACCAGGCCTCAAAAAATTTCTCTGGCCTGGGTCTACATTTTATGGGCCAGGGTTGGGTGTTGACTGAAAAAATAGACACTGTGGCGTTGGGCTGGCCCTACAGTGAATGGGCCAAGGCCAAGCCTGGATTGTAATGGCTAATCGCAAGACAGTGTAGGGCTCAAATTCCATGCCCTTGCAGAACACTACTGTGTGTGTTTTACAACAATTGTATGACATGCTTATATGCTGAAATTTAATTGCAGCTATTTATAAAATACGACTTACCCAGGTTATGTACAAAGCTGTCCCTATCTGGTGAGACTCCAATACGTATAGTGTTGAACACTTGCTGCACTTTGGTGGCATGTGAGTCAGGGCCAGTTTCTTTAAACACTCTTCATATGCTATGCAGGATTCCTGTGCCAACAGATGTTTCGCATCATGCTCCTGCACAACCCCAGCCTCTGGCTCTGGCCAAATTTCTTCACTGCTCTGTGCACTGCCGAACACTTGCTCATCAAGTGCCAGATACTTTGCTTCTTTTATGTCGTCTTTGCTAAAACTACAAAAAAAAAAAATTTCCACTCAAAGACCATAACAAAACTCAAAATCATAAAAATTAAATTATATGCAACTTTAACATTAGGTACTATACTATTGTATGCTAATGTATGATGTATTACTATTAACTGACAAAAACAATTGTATCAATTACTATTACAGAAACAAAACTGACTTACATATTACTATTAACCCAAGTCTGTTTTGACACCTACAAAGCAATAGCTCAGGGAGAAAATTGTGTATCTATAATTTCCCATTTCAATAAAAATTATGTTGACTAACAATATATACCTATCAGTGACACTGGTGTCCAGGTCATATGAAGCCTCTTCAGTGCATTGCGATGGCAACCATAAATCATAATCATCCTCATCACCCTCCTCACTGTCATCACCATCCTCACTGTCTTCATCATACGATAGTGAGCTACAAAGAAATGCTAATTTAATGTCATGGTATGTAATATAAATTTGTTTTTTTATTTGTCTTGAAAGTCAACAACTACACCCATGAAAAACTCTGAAAAAAAACAAGTTTGCAGTATCACGGGTATGTGTACAACTAAGAGGAATTATTATCAATTATCATGAAAAAAAATTATTAAAAACACATTGACTGTAATAAACATATAAAGTTTAGAAAACTTACCAAACAGATATATCAATGTCTGCTTTGTGTGGTGGGCCTGCCACTGGTGGTGACGGGGGAGAGTCGACCTCAGCTGTACTTGTGGAAATGGGCCCAACTCCACTCTCTGCAGTGAGTGTGCCACTCTCACCACTAATGCCACCAATTGGGCTGACCAGCAGGTCCTGAGGGGTGACCACATGTTTTGGTGTTGATGTCTTTGATGTAAACCTCTCATATTTTTAATACCTGTGTAACATACAGAAATATTATCTTTGTACATCAGTTTGTGACATAAGCTTATGTTGCAAGGATTGTTGTTGCCATATATATATATATATATATATATATATGGCAACAACATAATATTATTTCCCTGAATCGATTCGTGGAAACATTCAAAAGGTGACAGGGTATATTTTCCTTCGTTCAGATTAGTGTTTGTTGCTGATTAGTGGATTAATTACTTCTTTTTAATATAAACTTTATTCAGAATGGATAAGACAAAAACTGACAGAGCGCGATGTATATAAATGAAACATGGTTTCCGGGTGAATTTGCGATCTGACCAAGTTTCCGAGGGCTCAGCGAGGCGCTTCGAACCTGCGGAGCAACAAACCCGACAGTACGTCACCATCGCGAGTTGATCGTGTATTTATACAAAGCTGTCAAGTCTACCGCTTTGGCGGTAGAACTACCACTTTGTCTTCAGTTTTACATTATCTACCGCTTTACTGCGTTCAAGCCAAAATCTACCGCCAAACCGCAATTCCAAGGGTACAGTTAAAATTACTCATTTCGAATCCAAATATACGACCAAACCACATCACTTCACATAGGAAATGCATCAGAATTAAGTAAAAATACTCTAAAATTGATTTTTTTTGCGCCAGGACGGGAAGCCCCCTTCTACACCCTCCCCTCGCGGCCGCGGCGCGAGGAATTCGGCGCCAGATATTGATCTAATCTATCACCGTCACATCATTAAAAGCGGTAGATATGCCGTCACACGTCTGTCCTTATACGAAACACTTGGGAATGTATGTCAGATGTCTGTCTTTATACGGGACATTTGGGAATGTCTGCCACACGTCTGTCCTTAAACGAAACACTTGGGAATGTCAGTCACATGTCTGTCTTTATACGGGACATTTGGGAATGTCTGTCACACGTCTGTCCTTATATGAAACACTTGGGGAATGTCTGTCACGTGTCTGTCTTCAGGGTGGATCCAGGATTTAGAAAGGGGGGGGTGTCCAAGGTAATGTATGAAGCGCAACGAGTCTCGTGGGGGTCGAGAGAGGGGGTATCCCCCTTACCAACCATTTGACGTTTTTTTAGACAAAACAGTTGAAATGGTGTAATTTTGGACACCCATAATTTGGTTTTAAGCGAGATAAGGCCTAATGTAATCGACCCAAAATTCAGACTTGCGACGTCGTACGTATTGTCCGTATACAATACGGATTTTTGGGAGGAATACGGCTTTGGCCGTGTCCTGTTTTAATACGGATTTGCTGAATATATAAAAATTGTGATAAAATAATCCTATGTATTTTCTTGACGATGACACCGAGTCAACAGACAGGAGCCTCTGTCTCACAGCCACCCAGCGGCATGTCGATGACACCGAGTCAACAGACAGGAGTCCCTGTCACACAGCCACCTAGCAGCACTGGCACTTCCCAGGTAAGCATTATATACACACACGCACGCGCACGCGCACGCGCACGCGCACGCGCACGCGCACGCGCACGCGCACGCGCACGCGCACAGGCACACGCACACGCACACGCACACGCACACGCACACGCACACGCACACGCACACGCACACGCACACGCACACGCACACGCACACGCACACGCACACGCACACGCACACGCACACAAACACGCACACGCACACGCACACGCACACGCACACGCACACAAACACAAACACAAACACAAACACAAACACAAACACAAACACAAACACAAACACAAACACAAACACAAACACAAACACACACACACACACACACACACACACACACACACACACACACACACACACACACACACACACACACACACACACACACACACACACACACACACACACACACCACTGAACGGAAACACAGACACACGCAACTCTACAAGCATGCGAACACAGTTCCGAAAATCAAGTATGTTAATATTTATTATGTCATCAACTCGCTGAGCACAATTTGTTAAATTGTGTAATTTTTTCTCTCCAGAAAATCAAAACACAACATGCTCCCCATCAAATGGCGGCCAAAACAATTGCATGGCGTCTTCATGCGCAAGGGATCCTACAGTCACGGGCACACGCATATGTTGACAGTCGGCCACTAGAAATTTTAATCTGGCCACAGCATAAGTGTTGTGTAGTCCTCAAATATGGCCATATCTCAATGTTGATAGAGTGCCAACAGTTGAAGGTAGGCGTGTAGGGCACGACATTGCTGATGATGTTCTCTCCGTCCGAACCATCGAGTAGCCCTACGTACAGACACGCGGCCAACGACGCCATCGGTACCACTGCCTTAAAAGCGGAAAAATACAAGAACTGTACAGGATGGAGGAAATTAATTTTTTACCACACTGACAGGAGTTCTAGTGTCATTTTAATTCCTAACTGTAGTATGGTGAACAGGTGTGTGCTCGTTTTCTTTATAAACAAGCATCAACCTTCATCATATTACATGATATTCTACACGATTCCTGCAAACGTTTGCTTACTTTCACCTACCACTGTGATTGTCGGGGAATATTGGAATGTAGTCGCGTGATGTTGAGTGGGAATCCACAAGGCGGGTCCGTGTGTATTGATACAAACGTGTCGTATGAAAATGTGATGTTGCTATAATGTTCCGCAAATTACGAACCATGTTTATAAAGGGATCACATAGCTTATAACACAATTCACATCGTGTCGCTCGCATACTACCGTGTCTCACTCACATACAAAACGTGTCTCGCTCGTAGACTCATC
This sequence comes from Lamellibrachia columna, assembly GCA_963662155.1. Taxonomy (NCBI): domain Eukaryota; kingdom Metazoa; phylum Annelida; class Polychaeta; order Sabellida; family Siboglinidae; genus Lamellibrachia; species Lamellibrachia columna. The sequence goes on from OY759264.1 coordinate 24,750,800, forward strand.
GTGTCACGCTCCAAGAATCACCGTGTCTGGCTCGCAGATTCACCGCTTCACGCTCGCCACGTTGCTTCGTTTTCTTCAAATTGCGAGCCATGGATTCAAAGAGACCATAAAACTTTAAAAACAACACATTTTGTCTCGCTCGCAGACTCACCGTGTATCGCTCGCAGACTCACCGTGTCTAGCACGGGACTTGTTCATGTTTGCCACCTTGATCCACTTGTCCACAGTTGGTTGATGCCTCAACACGTTGTTCAATACTACACTATATCGGTTGAGACGTCCTATGGACGAACAGGACATTTGTACATTTAGAGAACGCGCACGCACGCACGCACGCGCTCCACAAACACGCACATACGCAGAGGCGCGCACCACAACCATGCACACATATAAATGAATAAATATAATATTATTGGCACATTTCACTGTTTTCAGCCGACATTTTGTCACTCTTTAAATTTAATCTGTCATGAAAATAAGACGGTGGAAATTAGATTTAACATACGTGTAAGCATGTACCTGTAACACAGATATGTGTGGCGCCGGAAACTGTAAAGCCGTGATGACATCTGGGAATCGGTAAGTTCTTCAGCCACAGCCATTTTCCTTCGTCCAAATTAGAGGTGACATAAACCACTATGATTTTACTGACATATTTATAAGAATATGGTTAGAAAATGCAGTCGTTTTGAAATAAGTATAATATTATACACATATATGTAGATTGGAATTTGCGTTTATCACTAATTCACAAAACCGAAATCAGACATTAATGTCGTATCCTCTGTCACCTGTTGTGTTTTACTTCGACCTTACCATATCCAGTACCTTTTATCAAAGCATGGAGTGAGGAAACCAGGGAATCATTGACACCCTGAAATTAATGCAATGCAAGGTAATAAACAGTTCGTGGGCCATTGTGATTCGAGGAATTGAGGGGTTCCCGGGCACATCATGGACACCCTGGATCCGACCGTGATTCGGGTATAAATGATAAGCATGAGAGGCACGGGACACTGTTTCTGAGATGTCAACATTCGGTCGGTAAATACCGCTTTTTTCCCCTCCACTTTTTGGACGAAATGTCCAGTTTTTCGTTATTTAAAAAAAAAAAATTTACGCTAAAATCGATCTATGTGTTGCACACGAGTCCATCCTAAGCACATTTTATGTCTTTGGAGCCAATAAAGTTGAGCGGAGGAGGATGTTTCCTGCTTTTAATGAGCATTTTACCGCTTTATCACGAGAACTTGGATACCTAAAATAAGGTGGGGCATAACACCCACAGTAAGAGTCATGCAGAGCTACCAAGTCTCACACATTTGGCGTGAGACTCACGCATTTGGCTTCCATCTCACGCACTCGCGCAGCTATTTGTAGATCTCACGCACATTGGTCGTTTCAATTAATAATTAATATAATCCCCTAGGTATATTTTGTCATCATCTGTGACGTCGCGCGTAATCGCCACGTTCACACACGATTATCGACAGACAGCCCGCGTGACAACCCATGTCTCCCTGCCAGAATGATCATGATCACGGGTATGGTCGGGGCTTGTTACGAGCGCTGGTCCCTCGCCTCGTTGGCACATTGACTGTCAAACTGGTAATGGACCGCCCACTGACATTTGAGCCAACAAACGATTTGCTTATTAAAAGTATACATGGGCACACAACCAGCCACATTCTAGTAGTACCAACCTTGAAGCATTTAAGCCAGACGTGTGCAGGTTGGGTTAAAATGCTAGACGTTTACCATGTCATTTTTACTTTCGAAGTTAATAAAGACAGTGTGATAATTCAACGTGATGACTAGTTGTGTTCTTACATGAGAAAAACTACGGTTCCGAGTGTGCTTTCTATAAAACTTGCTGCGTTCTTTTGAAATCGTCTAATATTGTTTATGTTTAATATGTATGTGGTCCCAGAATACTGTTACGAATGATACATAGGGAATTATCATATATCGTGATGTTACCTTAACTGTTTCAGAACAATTGAAAATATTTCGTCCCGTATTTAAATAAACCGCAACTGCATACATAATGAAAAATTTATCAATCTGTCAATTATTTCCAGTGAATTATCGAAAGCTGTCCCCGATAGAAATTTGAATGAATAGAATTGCTTTCATCTGGTGCCCTAGTTGTTGGGAAACATAACACCATTTTTCAGTGTTTGGATCCTGCCAATATTTCTCGCATGTTCCTCTACACAACATGGCAGCTCTGGTCATAGACATGATAAGCTTTATGGAAATAACATAAAATAAAAAAAATTATGTGTCAAACTGTGGTTAACTCTATGTCTTCATGTGTGTTGCTGTCATGTTGCTGTGAATTACGCTCGCCATCATTAAAGTTTATAACGTTATTAGATATTTTGCTTTAGAAAAGGTCGAAAAAGGGTTATTTTGTCCCTGAGACAACCAAGGTGTGGTACGCATGTATCATGTACGTAAATTATTTGCCATCACAACTCGTCCACTCTGCAATATGTTTCAGAATGCTGGCGTTTGACTGAAGCAGATGAGAGATAATTTCCAACCTTCCACACAACATATCTTTGAAACATCATGCCATTTTTCTGGCCACAAAAGATTTCTAACACAGAACTTCTGAAAGTAACTGCTCAAATTAACATGGATGACTTGTTCACCACAAGAATCGGCCAAGTTTTTACTAAACGACGATGACAATACGGCGATAACAGCTGTGAGGTAAACCCCGAAGGACAACGAAAACGAGGTAGACTAAAGAAACCTGCGACTTTTGTGCTCTCTAACGGTGGTTTGAGGTGCCAAAGTAGATAAGAAAATAATATCATTTAAGTGCACCTATTTCATGTTTTATGAGTTCCCACAATGTCCCACAATAAAATCGATAAACCTGCTCTTTTGAATTAGCGCATTAGCATTGATACGCGATTGTTTCAATGCACGGCAAACGATTCACGCGAAGTGCGTGTCGTACTTCCGTCGACAATCTCAAGCGATTTCACATTTACCTTGCAACAGACGCGCCACGGGTTATTTCGGGCAGCATATATTTTAATTACAATGTAATTAACTCCAATTCTGATTGTAATACCCTATCAACTGAAACAGCGCTTCCGAATGAACTCTTTCAGTGACAGCCACAAAGGGGTGGTACGGCTTCAACTGAATCGGAGCGAAGCTTTTGACATCGACCGACATAAACATGCAGCTTACACGCTATTATGAAAACACGGGCAACATCTTCTGTTGGGTCGAACGATATGCCTGTCATGGTTCGTTGCCTATATCCAGCACAGACAATACAGTAGTTCAGCTGCCCGTGAACATTCAAGAGATCACCAAATGAACTGCGGCTAGTCCAACAAGGCTTAATTACTGTTGACCGACCAGCACGTTCTTCAAATTAGTTTCTTACATAACAGTCCAGGCGAAGTTGGTGCTTCTGTTGACGCACCTGACAAGACCCATTTGTGAAAGACCCCACTTGCTGGTTTGCATGGCTTCGGATTCAATACACATTCTTGGCCTATGACACACACTGTATGCTTGATGCGGTGTTGTGCGTGACGTTGACAGCCAGTCGGGGAAAATTTGTGAAGATTGAAAAAGGTGTTCCAATACAAAGACGAACAAAAACAAAGTGTTCTTTATATGTGCACATGAACGTGGTGACTAGCAGGAAACAGCGCCGTGCACGGGTGGCATTTCACTCATGGCTGGCACGGCGACACTCTGAGAGGTTGGTAATGATCGTGTGATGTGTATCACAGCAGCTAGGCGATGGAAGTTTATTCCACCATGCACTTCCTTTATCTTCATAGCTTGAAGCTTTCAAATTTATGTATTGATTGTTGAAATGACTGTGTTTGTTTACTTATTTTTAAACTACGTTATAGCGAATCCACCTACGTTATAATATTGTGTCATATTATATATTTTCTACATATCAATTGGTGAAATAACTCTGTATTGCATATCCCGTTTTAGATTTTGTGTACTATTTTCTAGGAAATATTTGTATTGTCGCTGTTCACGCGATACATGAAAGATGTTCATCAACGGACTACCTGTCATGTGTGCCTCTTCGAGTCTTGCTAAGGGATCATCTACAAACAATGTCGGCTTTAATTCTCATTATATGATGAAAAGCTAGGTTTGTGCATAAATGTTAGTTCGGTATTGTATATAGATATGATCTATTCCATTGTCGCACATTTAATTGGACCGGCAATTAATGTATTGGGGCATATATTTATTACTAGTGATATTTAATGGTGACAGATTCGTAAATTTCAGATTACTAACTCCATACAGCCCCTTCAGGGGACAGCAGCATGATAAAGCGCCGTCGGTGTATATTTGCCCCTTATTTGATATGTGTGCTATATTTATATTTGTGATACTAATACTTGTACATATAAGGGCCAAATAAAGACCATGTGTCTGCTTGTCTGTTGTAGGCGCCATCTTAGGTTGACCCCTTCCGGCGGATGTACATAGCTGTGATTGAATATGCATAATTCAATATCAATAAAATGGATTAGTAATATTATATACGTATTTCTTATCGTGTATGCTGGATCACCATATGATGTATTGTATATAATAAACATTCTAATGAATAAATATTTTCATTAGATGTCGTCACTTCAGTTAATTTCGATTGAACAGGTTTGAAAGACACACACCACAAATTCGTCTGTTTGTTCATGACATAGTATATAAGCAAAAGTAATTCCTATAGTTAATAGGTTGAGAACTATAACACACAGGGTTATGTCACAGTAGTCGGGTGGGAGACTACAGGCTTAGGGGTCGACATAGACTCTCCCTTGAATAGTTCAATAAAGCAACCAAAAGAGATCCTGTGTTGTGGAGGAGGTCCCACACACCAAATCTCTAAAGTGCTCCACTAATTGCCCGAGCCCAAGGCAGAATGGCAAAGCGTCACTCACTTCACTGTGGTCTCTTCTTTTTTCTGTGCATTATTTTAATCTTTTGACTGACATTTGAAATTTATGACAAACTAGTGTTACAATTAGTGTTACATTGTAACGCTTTTATTTGGGAATACACTCACACACACACATACACACACACACACACACACACACACACACACACACGCACGCACGCACGCACGCACACACACACACGTACACGCAACATTCAACATCTTTTCCCAGTCAGAAACACCCATATAATATATGGGTGTTTCTGACTGGGAAGTATTTAAATATTCAGCTATTTTTTAAATACCTTTTTATTTAGCATTTCTGATTAATATGACTGTGATACCACCGAGTCTCAGAACCTCCCGAGACGTTCACGCCCTTACCATCCCCACACCCCCATGTTGGCATTCTTTCATGTCCATGACTATGATACCCAAAAAGGCAACATTCAGCATATTTTCCCAGTCAGAAAACCCAGATAAGCAAACAATTGTAGGCTACCGGTTCAGGCCATAATCCCTATTTCTTTAATAAAACCACCAGGATGTCCCCAAACTGCCACTCATCAGTTAACCCATCAGTTAGCCATGGAATGCAGTGAGGAGACCATGCCACTTAACACTGGCTGACAGTGCTAACTGCGAAGAACTTCCAGCTGAGTCTTCCTCTGTAGAAGTAAGGTGACTCAAGTCAGACTGCCTGCAGCCCTACACCAGTGTAAGAATAATCTGGTGCCAACAGTATGATTAAAAAGTTCAAAGGGGATTTTGAGCATGTTATATTGGCATGTGCTAACCCTCTCAACAACCAGTAGTCTAAGAGCAGAACATATAAATTGCAAACTTCTAATATAAACAGATTACAAATTGCAACACTGCCTTTGTGCACCCACAGAAGAGAAACTGAACTGATGTGTCAGCATGTAAATTGGTCTGATGTTGTCTTTATTCAAAACAGGGACAAGCAACCTTGATTGAAGTTGTAACACATACCCTTTGTTCCAATTTGGACAAATCGTCTCACCTATGCCCTTTCAAAATTAATGATGTACATGTTTGGGGGGTCACTTTAGTCCTGTTCCAGTTCACCTACTCTCGCTCATTCCCAGTATGTCTACGCCATAGTTGTTCACTTCATCTACAATTTGCTCAGTTTTACCATCTGCGTTCATCGTCCTCTCATTCCAACACGCAGCCTTGATCTGTTTTCGTGGATGTACTAACGGCTCTATCTTGGTGTTAGCTTCCTTACGGCTTTGGCGATCACCATTCATGCTATCCTCTGTCGAAGAACGAGCGCCAATATCACCCATCAGAAAGGCTGGATTTCGTGTACATGTTTCTGTAACATCTGTTGTTTTTACGGGAGCAGGTTGTTAGCCTGCCGCCCAACCCCCAACCTGGAGGACCAGGGATCACTCTTAGTCTGGAATCTCACCAACGACTAGTCCGGCATGGATAAACCTACTAGGGATACACGTATCCCAGCCGGCATAGTTCTCAGGATCACTGAAGCACACAAGCTACTCCACTGCGACAAGGTTGTAATCCTCGGAGTAGTCCTCACCTTCTACATCATCGTTATTAACATCATCATCACCATAAGTATTGTCATAAAATTTTTATTACATTACTGGTCGATTTATTACATTACCGGTCGATTATTAAATTACCGGTCGATTTATTACATTACAAACTACGCCTGTTTTGAAAAAAGATTCCCATATGTTGTGCAAACATGAAATACTTAAGTTTGGCCTGTACACCTCTAAAACTACGTTCGTTTTGAGAGACTTCCCACCTAATATGCATACATCTATACATCGCGCCTTTTCAAACTTCATTGATAAACGGTGCAGTTGGCTTTCCCTTTCCTTTAGAGGTTTGTTGAAATAGACCCCAAAACTGATATGGCAATCAATGCTATCAGTCTGAAATCACCAGCTGGACGAACAAAAAAGTGTCTTAATAATGAACGTAGCGATCGCCAAGACACCATCCAGCCATGTAATGCTCCGCCTTCTCAATAACTCCCTCCGCCTACGACGGACGTTGATGCCCTCTGACGACCACTGCGCAGCGTTTGAGGCGACACGAGCAGGGAACGGAGGTTCGAATTATTCGAAACGAGTTGCAACTACAATGCGACACATATGTTTGTAAACATGAATCAATAACTCCCAAAAGACACACATCGCTGTATTGACATGTAATCTTAACGAAGGACGTTTTTTTGTGTTGCTTAATTTTGGTCACGGATTTATTCGAACCAGCAAATACCAGCCATGCCAGCCACACAATGACACCTTTCACACGTTCAATGGTTCCTCTTCCCAACACATTTTCTCCATATTCCCCACATTCACTGGTTACTCCTCCCAACACCTTTTCTCCCTATTCCCCACATACACTGGTTCCTCCTCCCAACACCTTTTCTCCCTATTCCCCACATTCACTGGTTCCTCCATCCAACACCTTTTCTCCCTATTCCCCACATTCACTGGTTCCTTCTCCCAACAACCTTTCACCCTATTCCCCACATTCACTGGTTCCTTCTCCCAACAACCTTTCTCCCTATTCCCCACATTCACTGGTTCCTTCTCCCAACAATCTTTCTCCCTATTCCCCACATGCACTGGTTTCTTCTCCCAACAACCTTTCTCCATATTCCCCACATTCACTGGTTCCTTCCCCCAACAACCTTTCTCCCTATTCCCCACATTCACTGGTTCCTTCTCCCAACAACCTTTCTCCCTATTCCCCACATTCACTGGTTCCTTCTCCCAACAACCTTTCTCCCTATTCACAACATTCACTGGTTCCTTCTCCCAATAACCTTTCTCCCTATTCCCCACATTCACTGATTCCTTCTCCCAACAACCTTTCTCCCTACTCCCAACATTCACTGGTTCCTTCTCCCAACAACTTTTCTCCCTATTCCCTACATTCACTGGTTCCTTCTCCCAACAACCTTTCTCCCTATTCCACACATTCACTGTTTCCTTCTCCCAACACCTTTTCTCCGTATTCCCCACATTCACTGGTTCCTTCTCCCAACACCTTTTCTCCCTATTCAGCGCATTCACTGGTTCCTCCTCCCAACAACCTTTCTCCCTATTCCCCACATTCACTGGTTCCTCCTCCCAACACCTTTTCTCCCTATTCCCCACATTCACTGGTTCCTTCTCCCAACAACCTTTCTCCCTATTCCCCACATTCATTGGTTCCTTCTCCAACACCTTTTCTCCCTATTCCCCACATTCACTGGTTCCTTCTCCCAACACCTTTACTCCCTATTCAGCGCATTCACTGGTTCCTCCTCCCAACAACCTTTCTCCCTATTCCCCACATTCACTGGTTCCTCCTCCCAACACCTTTTCTCCCTATTCCCCACAATCACTGGTCCCTTCTCCCAACAACCTTTCTCCCTATTCCCCACATTCACTGATTCCTCCTCCCAACACCTTTTCTCCGTATTCCCCACATTCACTGGTTCCTTCTCCCGACACCTTTTTTTCATATTCCTCACATTCACTGGTTCCTCCTCCCAGCAGCGTTTCTGCTTATTCCCAACATTCACTGGTCCTCATCCCAACTCTTCCCCGCAGTTGGCCTCCCATCTTTCCCATATTCGCTCGTCTTTCCACTCATTGTAACATTCCTTCTTCTCCATATTCCCCATATCTCAATGCTTGCTCTCCCCTCGTCCCTACATGGGATTAGTCTCCCTCCCATACCTCACTCCCTCGTCTTCGTTTTCGCTCGTCCAATCAGCTGAAAGGTCGTACTCAGCGGGGTCAAATATCACCATGACGACGCGTCCCCCAATTTGAGGAGTGGAAGAACAATATAGCTTTCACAAGTTTCACGTAATTACTTGAACTTTGTGAGCTTAGTGAGGGTGTGTGGATGGTAGAGAGACAACTGTTAGAGGTCCACAAGTATGTTTACAAGTATGTGTGTCACAAAAATCCGTTCCTCGCTAAAGCAATGGATTGGGGGAACAGTACAACTTTTACTGTGTCGACGTAATATTAGTGTCATGAAAATGTATCCACATTGGAAATGTCAGTGGGAGAACACATATTTTAAAATGGTAGATTAAATATCGGTAGTCTTGTGACGTCACTCCTCTACGTAAGTTGTATGAATAGTACTCAAACAGCGTGACATTCGTAGACATTGGCTGGTGTCTGCGTAGACAATTGTGCGATTTTGTAGTGGTTCGGCTAACCAAACGATAACGCTGACATCTGGAGAGTAGTGAGATAACAACGAATAATTGACCCCACAACAGAATAGCTGCAGTTCATCTACGGTAGTTGTACATCAACAACGAAGATAAGAAGACAAAAGTGGGAGATAATGAGACAGCGAATTGTACGTGGGTGCGTGCGTGCCAGCCAGCATGGGTGCGTGGATACGTGCGTGTTTCCGTGCGTGCGAGCGCGCGTGCGTGCGTGTGTGCGTGCGCATAAATGCGGGGGAGCCAGTGCGAGCTTAGGTGCACGGATGCGTGCGAGAGAACGAGCGAGCATGTGTGCGTGTATTCTTGCGTGCCTGCGTGCGTTCGTGCGTGCATGCGTGCCTGCGAATGAGCGAGTGTGAATGCATGCGTGCGATCGTGCGTTGGTGCGGGCGTGCGTGACTGCGTGCGAGCGTGCGTGGACGGATGCGTGCGTGCGAGCATGGGTGCGTGGCTATGTACGTGTTAGCGAGCGTGCGTTCGTGCATGTGTGCGCGCGCATAAATGCTCAACATGGGGAAACAGAGGGGCACAACAACTTAGAGTTTGAGTGGACACTTTCAACAATTGCGTAGTTTCCATAATTTTGAAACAAGCAAAAGATGTTAGTCCGGGAGATTGAAATCTACGCCATTTCATGTTCAACTGACAACCACTTTGTGAAGAAACTTATTTGTTATATTTCGTTTTATCATCTGCGAATCGTGCCTATCCGTAAAATCCACAAATGACACAACGATCCAGATACCAGGAACAGGCAATTAGCATGGTGAAATTTCGATGATTAGTTACGTAATCGATTGCCTGATACAGGAATTTCAGTAAAGGAAAACAATTGTACAAGTCGCTTTTTTTGATAGGTGGACGAAAATTATACTTGGACGAAAGGAAGAAGTCATACAGTCGATACACGTGTGTTTAACGACCATGTGGGGGTGGTGGTGGTGGGGTGGGGGTGTGGCAAGCTTAGTCACCCATTAGTTTACCATGCTATAAAGTAGTGGCGCAACAGGTTGTAATGAAAAACACCTTGGAGCCAAAGGCAGTCATGCCCCCCCCAAATACGCCACTCCGTGCAAGGTTGAAAGTCATATCCTTAAATAACAAAATTACATCGAATATTACTTCTCTGTTTTGATGTGTGCCTCCAGTTAATCGGGCGTGTGTGTATGTGTGCGTGCGTGCGTGCGTGCGTGCGTGCGTGCGTGCGTGCGTGTGTGTGTGTGTGTGTGTGTGTGTGTGTGTGTGTGTGTGTGTGTGTGTGTGTGTGTTATTGTAGTGCGTGCGTGTGTGCGTGCATGCGTGTGTGCGTGCGTGCGTGCGTGCGTGCGTGCGTGCGTGCGTGCGTGTGGGTGGGGTGGAGCGATCGGAATCTTGTTGTAACTTGTGGAACACATTCAGCTTGGAAATGAGGTGTCCGTGACCGGTGGTGATACCCTGGATGAAGCACTGAAATGAGGTGTCCGTGACCGGTGGTGACACCCTGGATGAACCACTGAAATGAGGTGTCCGTGACCGGTGGTGATACACTGGATGAACCACTGAAATGGAGCTGGAGGAGCAGCCTAACAAGAGACTCAATGCTGCTTAAAGCAGGGAATACATCAGTTTCATATGCATTAATCCTGATCGTGTTCCTGGCCAACATATTTGCCCTTTCAATAATATCGTCCTACGATTGTATGTTCTTTTGAGCAGCCCATTTCTTGCTCAGAATGCAGTAACCTTTATATCGAAAGCAGACCACACACGATAGATCACAGATATACATGTTGCGACAATGTCAAATTCACATGTGGCTTCAAGTTTATGTTTCAATCAAGTACGACAGCAACGTGGCTAACAGTTTTACTCTACTCTAACCTATTCCTGCGGTTTCGCACCTGACTAGAGTCGAAATTAAATAAATGCATGTTCTGATGACTCTACAATGTTTTCGTGGTGCTATTTGGATAGAGCGTGGAGGAAAACCCTGCCCTAGACACCAACATTTGCCCTCTGGCAGTTTGCTGCCAATATAGCTTGATGGTAATTCGTAAGTCCTTTGCATTACGAGGACGATTTGAAAACATGTAGGCATTTCGGTGGGAAATTAATAAGGAATCCAGTTAATACTATTATGTGTTCTGTAGTCACACAACGAGAGCTCGTCTCTGTCAGGGCTGTTGACAGATTCTCTGATCTAATCTCGCCGCTAAACGACCGGCGTCAGAAGTTAGCTATGCGTTACGGTCTAGTCATGCGTGTGAGTGTGAGTGCGTTCGTGCGCCGCGCTAGTGTGTTTGCGTGCGTGTGTATGCGAGAGAGAGAGAGAGAGAGAGTGTGTGTGTGTGTGTGTGTGTGTGTTTGTGTGTGTGTGTGTGTGTGTGTGTGTGTGTGTGTGTGTGTGTGTGTGTGTGTGTGTGTGTGTGTGTGTGTGTGTGTGTGTGTGTGTGTGTGTGTGTGTGTGTGTGTGTGTGTGTGTGTGTATATGTGCATGTGTATTTGTTTTATGTCATAGCCAGCGTACCACATAACGTGTACAAACGTATTATTTATGTTCTAGCCAGATTACCATATTACGTGTATGTAGGACATTATTGTTTATCCTAAACATCTAACCCCGTGACGGATATGTATGATTCTATGCGTATCTCAAACAGGAGCAGTTATGTGGAGGACCCCTTTTTGTGGAGGCCTAGCTCGAGTGTATCACTTGTGGGTGTGGGGGGGGGGGGGGTGCTGGCACGAGTGTACCACTTGTATGTGGGGTCGCACTTTCACAGCACTGCAGTGGGGACAGTTTCGCTTGTGTCGCTTTCACGATGTTCTGGCTTAGGTCTTAGGTTTCCTGTACCAGGTTAACCAGGCACTGGGCGGCGTCTTAGTTAGAACACTCAAACGAGAGAACCCGGGGTCGGTCGGTCGGTCGGTCGGTCGGTCGGTCGGTCGGTCGGTCGGTCGGTCGGTCGGTCGGTCGGTCGGTCGGTCGGTCGGTCGGTCGGTCGGTCGGTCGGTCGGTCGGTCGGTCGGTCGGTCGGTCGGTCGGTCGGTCGGTCGGTCGGTCGGTCGGTCGGTCGGTCGGTCGGTCGGTCGGTCGGTCGGTCGGTCGGTCGGTCGGTCGGTCGGTCGGTCGGTCGGTCGGTCGGTCGGTCGGTCGGTCGGTCGGTCGGTCGGTCGGTCGGTCGGTCGGTCGGTCGGTCGGTCGGTCGGTCGGTCGGTCGGTCGGTCGGTCGGTCGGTCGGTCGGTCGGTCGGTCGGTCGGTCGGTCGGTCGGTCGGTCGGTCGGTCGGTCGGTCGGTCGGTCGGTCGGTCGGTCGGTCGGTCGGTCGTTTCCAATCCCTTCTTCCCATGTTCGTTCGGTTCTCATCCTTACATTCTTTCAACACTCCTCCTCACATTTTATCTCCATCTCCTCCACATTCACTCTTTCATCTCCACATGTTCACATTTCTCCACTCAGCACAATTTGTTTCCCCCACGCATTCTCACCCCTCCGCTCATATTCCCATTCCCTCCCTCCCATATCCTCTCGTCCCACCTCTCAACTTCTGCTCTTCCCTCGTCTCGACAATCGCACATCTTTCCTCCCAACATCCTCAGTCCGATATTCGCTAGTCCACATTCCCGAAAAGAGCATCACGACGACATATCCCCCAATATGTGCTGACATCTGGCGAACAGTGAGATAACAACGAATTATTGACTCCATGCACAACAGAATCCCTGCAGTTGATCTACGGTAGTTACAATAATAACGACTACGTAATGAGAGAGCGAAATCTATATGTGTGTGTGCGGGTATGGCTGTGTGGGTGTGTGTGAATGTGTGTGTGTGTGTGTGTGGTTGCATTTGTCGTTTTTTATCCCTAGCTCGATCAAATTTCACAAATTGGTACCGTCAAAAATAGGGATGAAAATTCCAAATTGCTGATCTTTTTTATGAGATGGTGGTAGTTACGATACATTTCAATGTGAATAAAGTGTCAGAATCGAAGTACTTTTAATGTTTTTTGAAAACGTAAAATTTTTTTTTTTATAGATTATTGACATATATGTATATATAAAGATATATCTCTCTTATACAGTAACACTGAGTCAGAAAATGGCACTAAAATTGTGGCATTTTGTATCAAAACTTATAAAAAGGTATGTTTAAAATTTATCAAACGAAGAATAGTTGGGCTGAATTGAAGCTGATGTTGCCTTCCGCCATCTATGCTCGTTTAGTGGTATGTGACTGTGTGTACATATTAATTGGCTCTGTAATTATGTAATAATAAGAAACCTTGAGTAGTAACTAGTGTTGTCACAGTTCCGGGTCTAGAACCGAAACAGTGGGTATTGGCAGGTATTTGTTCTGTTACTTTCTAGACCCGGAACTGTCACAGCACTAGTCATCAGTAACAAATTCACACATTGTGGTATTCTATCAGAGAATCACATTATTATTGCCTTATTTAGTGTATGGTTAATTAGATGAATGATAAATAAATGTGGTGAATTAATTAAGACCAGATAATGATTCAAGACCTGTGTGTTTGATCTGTCACGCATTTAGTATCCTGGCTATGTTTGACATAAATATTGATTTACACAAAGGTAGGGCAACGTAGGGAATTTATACATAAGAGCCAGTTAATTGCAGATTCTAACTTTGATGTTTCGTCCTTATTGACTGACGAAAAAAGGATGGAACAGGTCAGTGATCGGACAACTCGTGTGCTAGCATCTGTCGTCTATAAAGTGAAACACTCTCACTCCATATGAGCCAGCAGTGTTAGCCAGAGACTGGAAAATCACCTTAGCATTCATTCATTCATTCATTCAATTCAAGGATTTTCTTTGTCTTGGATCTATGTATTAATTGTCATGATACAGATATTGTCATAGAGGTTTAAAAGATGTAAGGAAAAACCTTACGGTGATACATTGAAACCCACATATAAAAGAACAACCTTTCACGATGCAGTAAATTGTTGTGTAATGAGGCTAAAATAACATATTTCATCTAAAAAAAACTCAGCAACAACATTTTCTAATGAATGTTGAAGATCTTGCACCAGTTGATTAATTTAGAGCCAAGGTAATAAATGATCAAACACACTATTTCACAGGTAGTTCTCACTTAGCATAACATACAAATATGCATATTCCGACATCAACAAAACTGTCTACAATGCTGAATAACAATTTGACGCACTCCATGACGAAGTAGTTGTTAAGTATTATCTTTCCAGATCCATACCGTTACAGTCAGCTGTGCTCTATGCAACAGAGAAAGAACTACATGATCACCCGAACTTTAAGAAATTACACATCCGCGCACTAGGCATCGCAGCTAGCGACTCATCCCTCGGTCACCAGATGTCCTATATCAACGACTGACTGACACACTGCGGTCTAGCGCAGTTGACACTCTCGCCAAGTACTACCAGAAATATATGAGTGATGTATGTAACCTTTGCGAGCTATGTGTATATTAACAAAACATCTCCACAAATCCAACTTCTTCTTCCCTACATAGCTGTTGGACTAGCATGTTAATTGCCATCCTCTGGCAATTTTAAAATCCCTGACCCCTGCTTCAAATTACTGGTAAAAATGTATTACGTTGCACGTGTATTTTTCATTTCATTTGTGTGTACTACAGCTCCCGGTTCAAGTTGGCGAAATTTTAAATCAAAGACGTCTTCAGCTTCAGTGAAGCATCTTTTTAATTTTTGAAATGGGCAAATCGGGACCTTTTATCAATCTTTTAAAGTCGATCTTCCGACCACGCGTAATCTGCATGGAGGTCGCTTTTGTGCGATCTCATTGGCTATAAGCGGCACGTGATCATAGTTAGCAACGCCTCTGCAAGGGTATTATTCCTGCTATTTCTGGCAACTTCGTTACCCACGTTGCCTGCGTCTTTTGGAAGAGACACTAAAAGCCATTGGTCAAAACTCTTGCGATACCCCAATATTGGGTTGTTAGGAGCATAATTACTTGAGACCTGAGATGTACGTCAACACATGATAATCTGTAGAGATCAGTGGAATATCGTTATACGATGCTTGGTCGTATGACGGCGCCACTAGCGACCGATGGGTAATCGTTTACTTAATTAAGTAAGGTGCTTAATAAATTCGATTTTTTTGCTAGTCACATTTCAAATAAATTTTGCGAAAAACCAAACCTACCTAGTATCCACTGCAATATGCTAGCTCGTTTGTGCAACTTTTGAATGTAGTTTTTGTGAAATCATCAGACAAACAATTAAAATAGATAATACTTGTTCAGGCATAAACTGAAGTGATAATCGAAATGCTGAAAAACAACGATTTTCTTCCTTGGTGAATTTTTTTAACTTTGTCATGTGATCCAGAGGATGGAAGTCACGCCCATGATCAGCATTGACCTACACAGTGTTTACCATTTTGGATACCGACTATTTTGGTCCAGATCTATCATCTAAGGACTAAACTCAATTCTTTCAATGATTTGAACAAAAATAGACAATTTTATTAAACAGACTGCTCACATTACTTAAGCTAGTCACACGCTACACACCTGCACATAAGTGAATCGGATTCTCGATGGGCTGAACCATTTAACGAATCAGCTTTAACTAGCCTAACTTACACGGCTTTCTGTCGACGTCCTTACTTGTATTTGTGTATCTCAATGTGTTCATTACATAATTCTAAATCATTTCCGGTACAAAAGGGGCATATAATAGTATAACATAATGCTTTTTGTGGCACTTTTCCAACATTTATGCCAAATTTCCCCATATCTTGAAAATTACACCATATAGAGCCGTAAGTGTACTGTCAAAACACAGGTTTTCGGGGACAACGATTTAAAATATTTTAGTATTAACCTCTTCCGACATTCATATCCGCCATATTTAAAGATGATTGTCGTTAAAACTAATTTTCCAAGCATCTTAAAAACTACATCACCTAGAGCCGTAAGTGTATTGTCAAAACACAGGTTTTCGGTGGCAACAATTTCAAATATTTGACTTTTGACCTTCTCCGGCATTTATATTTGCCGTGTTTAGAGATGGCGGATATACGACTGTCGTAGTAGCTCAAAAGTAATCTATTTTAAATCATCGCATCGAAAAACTATTTATTGACACCACAAGTAAGGCTCTAGTTGAAGTTATTCTTATGATATGGGAACATTTGTTTTGACTTTGAATGTCGGAGAAAGTCAAAAGTAAAATATATAAAATCATTGCCCGCGTAAACCTATTTATCTTTAAAAATGCGACGTATATGATAACATTTGTCATGGTTATATAGCCAGATACCATAAGTTAATATATTATCTAAGTGTCTGCTAAGTTTCATGTTGTCATCGTAATTAGTTTACATATTTGCCGTACAGTTTCTGGCCAACCACTAGGTGGCGCTGTAGGTTGAATCCGCACAATATCAGAACACATTCACGGTCCCAAGTAGTGTATGTATGCAGTGTCAAAATTGTATGCACAAGTGCACACTCTTTCTACGTATCCACCCAACTATTGTGGGGAACACATTTGTAAGATGTCGAAAGGTGTTTGAAAGCATCGTTGTTGCGAAAGGACTGAAGTAGAGTTATACGTCGGACCTGATGCATCCGGTGTGCGTGCGTTGGAGGAGGCGCGTGTTTCCTCATTTTTTTATGTAAGTAAATAGTAGATGATCCATCAGCAGGACTCGATCAGACACAGAGGGCAGGCAGTCCGTAAATGAACATCTTTCATGTATCGTGTGAGCAGCGATAATAAACGTTACACCTAGAAAATAATACTAAAAATTTAAAACGGGATATGCAATACTCAGTTGCTTAACCAATTAATAATATAAAAAATAAATAAAGTCAATATATATATATATATATATATATATATATATATATATATATATATATATATATATATATATATATGCCTCTCTCGATTTCCAAGTCTGCTTGTGTCGTTGTGAGACCAAATATTTCCGAATATCTATTGTTAATGGTTAATCGTTATCGCTGAATTTGTTGATTTTATTGCAAGATCAGTTTTGTTGTTCGGTTTAATCCGCTCCGTTTGAAAAATCCCAACCTCCCTTCCTAATATTGCGTTAACAGTTGTTACCCAGTTGTTATCTTATAAATCAAGTTGTGCATTATGTGTAGATACACAGTGAAACACTGAAGACAGAGAGGTAGTTCACAAAGTTTTTGACGCTTTTCCCTGTTAGAGTTTGGTACACGAGGTTTTGCATTAACGCTTTTCCCTCCACTGAGTTTTCAGTAGTGTACACAGGGTTTTTAGTGCGGGTACTTTTTACGAGTACATTTGTGTGGCTGTTTGGCCCTACCTCTCGGTCTGACGTGTTAGTAGTTATTGGTTGACTAATGTCTAGATATGTAACACCTTTATACATTGTGTGTTGTGTTACCATAATTTTCATTATGAATTGTTCACGAATGTTGGATGATTAGCCCACTTTTTTCATTTATCATGTTTGGCTGGGGGATCGAGTACCCCAGTCTTTCTGTTTGTACATGTATGTGTATGGTTAATTCACAGCGGAGTGACCCTCACCGACACCATGTGAATTGTATATAAATCAGTAGTGGTACAGGTAGTACTGGTAGTGGGTAGCTGATAGGCATGATTTACTAATTATGTGTAAACACCTTTTGGGGGCCGGCATGGTTGCTGAGATTATTTGATGTATCTTATTTTGATGGTGTATGCTTGCCTAATTTCCTGCTCCTTAATTAATAAATCTAAATGTCATTATTTGGTCTATTTCATTCTACGCTGGACTTGTGTTGTTATGTTGCATATATATATATATATATATATATATATATATATATATATATATATATATATATATATATATATATATATATATATATATATATATATATATATACATATATATATACATATATATATACATATGTATATATATATGTATATATATGTATATATATATGTATATATATGTATGTATATATATATATATATATATATTTATATATTTGTGTGTGTTTGTGTGTATATAAATTTTTTTTATGACATTTCAATACCCAAACATACTTTTACATTTTGCGAACCCCTCCTTTTTACAAAGATACATACATGATATTACACATAAATCAGTCCCTTCATAACTGCAATTAACAATTTATAAACCGCATGCGTTGGCATAACAATACCTATATAACCAATATATTTGCTTGTAGTTAGTGTACCAGTGACTAAAGTGACCCCCCAAACTTGCAAAAATGTTGCATATATATATATATATATATATATATATATATATATATATATATATGTATATATATATGTATATATATATATATATATGTATATATATATGTATACATATATATACATATGTGTATATATATATATATATATATATATATATATACATATATATATACATATATATATATATATATATATATATGTATATATATATGTATATATATATGTATGTATATATATATATATATATATATATATATATATATATATATATATATTTATATATTTGTGTGTGTTTGTGTGTATATAAATTTTTTTTATGACATTTCAATACCCAAACATACTTTTACATTTTGCGAACCCCTCCTTTTTACAAACATTCATACATGATATTACACATAAATCAGACCTTTCATAACTGCAATTAACAATTTATAAACCGCATGCGTTGGCATAACAATACCCATATAACCAATATATTTGCTTGTAGTTAGTGTACCAGTGACTAAAGTGACCCCCCCAAACATGTGAGACGATTTGTCCAAATTGGAACAAAGGGTATGTGTTACAATTTCAATCAAGCTTGCTTGTCCCTGTTTTGAATAAAGACAACATCAGACCAATTTACATGCTGAAACATCAGTTCAGTTTCTCTTCTGTGGGTACACAAAGGCAGTGTTGCAATTTGTAATCTGTTTATATTAGAAGTTTGCAATTTATATGTTCTGCTCTTAGACTACTGGTTGTTGAGAGGGTTAGCACATGCCAATATAACATGCTCAAAATCCCCTTTGAACTTTTTAATCATACTGTTGGCACCAGATTATTCTTACACTGGTGTAGGGCTGCAGGCAGTCTGACTTGAGTCACCTTACTTCTACAGAGGAAGACTCAGCTGGAAGTTCTTCGCAGTTAGCACTGTCAGCCAGTGTCAAGTGGCATGGTCTTCTCACTGCATTCCATGGCTAACTGATGGGTTAACTGATGAATGGCAGTTTGAGGACATCCTGGTGGTTTTATTAAAGAAATAGGGATTATGGCCTGAACCGGTAGCCTACAATTGTTTGCTTAACTGGGTGTTTCTGACTAGGAAAAGATGTTGAATGTTGTGTGTGTGTGTGCGTGTGCGTGTGCGTGTGCGTGTGTGTGTAGGGTGTGTGTGTATTCCCAAATAAAAGCGTTACAATGTAACACTAATTGTAACACTAGTTTGTCATAAATTTCAAATGTCAGTCAAAAGATTAAAATAATGCACAGAAAAAAGAAGAGACCACAGTGAAGCGAGTGACGCTTTGCCATTCTGCCTTGGGCTCGGGCAATTAGTGGAGCACTTTAGAGATTTGGTGTGTGGGACCTCCTCCACAACACAGGATCTCTTTTGGTTGCTTTATTGAACTATTCAAGGGAGAGTCTATGTCGACCCCTAAGCCTGTAGTCTCCCACCCGACTACTGTGACATAACCCTGTGTGTTATAGTTCTCAACCTATTAACTATAGGAATTACTTTTGCTTATATACTATGTCATGAACAAACAGACGAATTTGTGGTGTGTGTCTTTCAAACCTGTTCAATCGAAATTAACTGAAGTGACGACATCTAATGAAAATATTTATTCATTAGAATGTTTATTATATACAATACATCATATGGTGCTCCAGCATACACGATACAAAATGCGTATATAATATTACTAATCCATTTTATTGATATTGAATTATGCATATTCAATCATAGCTATGTACATCCGCCGGAAGTGGTCTACCTAAGATGGCGCCTACAACAGACAAGCAGACACATGCTCTTTATTTGGCCCTTATATGTACAAATATTAGTATTACAAATATAAATATAGCACACATATCAAATAAGGGGCAAATATACACCGAAGGCGCTTTATCATGCTGCTGTCCCCAGAAGGGGCTGTATGGAGTTAGTAATCTGAAATTTACGAATCTGTCACCATTAAATATCACTAGTAATAAATAATTATATGCCCAAATACATTAATTGCCGGTCCAATTAAATGTGCAACAATGGAATAGATCATATCTATATACAATACCGAACTAACCTTTATTCACAAACCTAGCGTTTCATCATATAATGAGAATTAAAGCCGAAATTGTTTGTAGATGATCCCTTAGCAAGACTCGAAGAGGCACACATGACAGGTAGTCCGTTGATGAACATCTTTCATGTATCGCGTGAACAGCGACAATACAAATATTTCCTAGAAAATAGTACACAATATCTAAAACAGGATATGCAATACAGAGTTATTTCAACAATTGATATGTAGAAAATAAATAATATGACACAATATTGTAACGTAGGTGGATTCGCTATAACGTAGTTTAAAAATAAATTAACAAACACAATCATTTCAACAATCAATACATAAACTTGAAAGCTTCAAGCTATGAAGATAAAGGAAGTGCATGATGGAATAAACTTCCATCGCCTAGCTGCTGTTATACACATCACTCGATCAGTACCAACCTCTCAGAGTGTCGCCTGCCATGAGGGAAATGCCACCCGTGCACGGCGCTGTTTCCTGCTAGTCACCACGTTCCTGTGCACATATAAAGAACACTTTGTTTTCGTTCGTCTTTGTATTGGAACACCTTTTTCAATCTTCACAAATTTTCCCCGACTGGCTGTCAAAATCACGCACAACACCGCATCAAGCATACAGTGTGTGTCATAGGCCAAGAATGTGTATTGAATCCGAAGCCATGCAAACCAGCAAGTGGGGTCTTTCACAAATGGGTCTTGTCAGGAGCGTCAACAGAAGCACCAACTTCGCCTGGACTGTTATGTAAGAAACTAATTTGAAGAACGTGCTGGTCGGTCAACAGTAATTAAGCCTTGTTGGACTAGCCGCAGTTCATTTGGTGATCTCTTGAATGTTCACGGGCAGCTGAACTACTGTATTGTCTGTGCTGGATATAGGCAACGAACCATGACAGGCATATCGTTCGACCCAACAGAAGATGTTGCCCGTGTTTTCATAATAGCGTGTAAGCTGCATGTTTATGTCGGTCGATGTCAAAAGCTTCGCTCCGATTCAGTTGAAGCCGTACCACCCCTTTGTGGCTGTCACTGAAAGAGTTCATTCGGAAGCGCTGTTTCAGTTGATAGGGTATTACAATCAGAATTGGAGTTAATTACATTGTAATTAGAACATATGGTGCCCGAAATAACCCGTGGCGCCTCTGTTGCAAGGTAAATGTGAAATCGCTTGAGATTGTCGACGGAAGTACGACACACACTTAACACGAATCGTTTGCCGTGCGTTGAAACAATCGCGTATCAATGCTAACGCGCTAATTCAAAAGAGCAGGTTTATGGATTTTATTGTGGGACATTGTGGGAACTCATAAAACATGAAATCGGTGCACTTAAATGATATTATTTTCTCATCTACTTTGGCACGTCAAACCACCGTTAGAGAGCACAAAAGTCGCAGGTTTCTTTAGTCTACCTCGTTTTCGTTGTCCTTCGGGGTTTACCTCACAGCTGTTATCGCCGTATTGTCATCTTCGTTTAGTAAAAACTTGGCTGATTCTTGTGGTGAACAAGTCATCCATATTAATCTGAGCAGTTACTTTCAGAAGTTCTGTGTTAGAAATCTTTTGTGGCCAGAAAAATGGCATGCTGTTTCAAAGATATGTTGTGTGGAAGGTTGAAAATTATCTCTCATCTGCTTCAGTCAAACGGCAGCATTCTGAAACATATTGCAGAGTGGACGAGTTGTGATGGCAAATAATTTACGTACATGATACATGCGTACCACACCTTGGTTGTCTCAGGGACAAAAATAACCCTTTTTCGACCTTTTCTAAAGCAAAATATCTAATAACGTTATAAACTTTAATGATGGCGAGCGTAATTCACAGCAACATGACAGCAACATACATGAAGACATACAGTTAACCACAGTTTGACACATCATTGTTTTTATTGTATGTTATTTCCATAAAGCTTATCATGTCTATGACCAGAGCTGCCATGTTGTGTAGAGGAACATGCGAGAAATATTGGCAGGATCCAAACACTGAAAAATGGTGTTATGTTTCCCAACAACTAGGGCACCAGATGAAAGCAATTCTATTCATTCAAATTTCTATCGGGGACAGCTTTTGATAATACACTGGAAATAATTGACAGATTGATAACATTTTCATTATTTATGCAGTTGCGGTTTATTTAAATACGGGACGAAATATTTTCAATTGTTCTGAAACAGTTAAGGTAACATCATGATATATGATAATTCTCTATGTGTCATTCGTATCAGTCTTCTGGGACCACATACATATTAAACATAAACAATATTAGACGATTTCAAAAGAACGCAGCAAGTTTTATAGAAAGAACACTCGGAACCGTAGTTATTCTCATGTAAGAACACAACTGGTCATCACGTTGAATTATCACACTGTCTTTATTAACTTCGAAAGTAAAAATGACATGGTAAACGTCTAGCATTTTAACCCAACCTGCACACGTCTGGCTTAAATGCTTCAAGGTTGGTACTACTAGGATGTGTCTGGTTGTGTGCCAGTGTATACTTTTAATAAGCAAATCGTTTGTTGGCTCAAATGTCAGTGGGCGGTTCATTGCCAGTTTGACAGTCAATGTGCCAACGAGGCGAGGGTCCAGCGCTCATAACAAGCCCCGACCATACCCGTGATCATGATCACTCTGGCAGGGAGACATAGGTTGTCACGCGGGCTGTCTGTCGATAATCGTGTGTGAAAGTGGCGATTACGCGCGACGTCACCGATGATGATAAAAATATACCTAGGGGATTATATTAATTGAAACGGCCAATGTGCGTGAGATCTACAAATAGCTGCGCGAGTGCGTGAGATGGAAGCCAAATGCGTGAGTCTCACGCCAAATGTGTGAGACTTGATAGCTCTGCATGACTCTTACTGTGGGTGTTATGCCCCACCTTATTTTAGGTATCCAAGTTCTCGTGATAAAGCGGTAAAATGCTCATAAAAAGCAGGAAACTTCCTCCTCCGCTCAACTTTATTGGCTCCAAAGACATAAAATGTGCTTAGGATGGACTCGTGTGCAACACATAGATCGATTTTAGCGTAATTTTTTTTTGTTTTTTTAAATAACGATAAACTGGACATTTCATCAAAAAAGTGGAGGGGAAAAAAGCGGTATTTCCCGACCGAATGTTGACACCTCAGAAAGAGTGTCCCGTGCCTCTCATGCTTATCATTTATACCCGAATCACGGTCGGATCCAGGGTGTCCATGATGTGCCCGGGAACCTCTCAATTCCTCGATTCACAATGGCCCACGAACTGTTTATTACCTTGCATTGCATTCTTAATTTCAGGGTGTCAATGATTCCCTGGTTTCCTCACTCCATGCTTTGATAAAAGGTACTGGATATGGTAAGGTCGAAGTAAAACACAACAGGTGACAGAGGATACGACATTAATGTCTGATTTCGGTTTTGTGAATTAGTGATAAACGCAAATTCCAATCTACATATATTTGTATAATATTATACTTATTTCAAAACGACTGCATTTTCTAACCATATTCTTATAAATATGTCAGTAAAATAATAGTGGTTTATGTCACCTCTAATTTGGACGAAGGAAAATGGCTGTGGCTGAAGAACTTACCGAGTCCCAGATGTCATCACGGCTTTACAGTTTCCGGCGCCACACATATCTGTGTTACAGGTACAGGCTTACACGTATGTTAAATCTATTTTCTACCGTCTTATTTTCATGACAGATTAAATTTAAAGAGTGACAAAATGTCGGCTGAAAACAGTGAAATGTGCCAATAATATTATATTTATTCATTTATATTTGTGCATGGTTGTGGTGCGCGCCTCTGCGCATGTGCGTGTTTGTGGAGCGCGTGCGTGCGTGCGTGCGTGCGTGCGTGCGTGCGTGCGTGCGTGCGTGCGTGCGTGCGTGCGTGCGTGCGCGTTCTCTAAATGTACAAATGTCCTGTTCTTCCATAGGACGTCTCAACCGATATAGTGTAGTATTGAACAACGTGTTGAGGCATCAACCAACTGTGGACAAGTGGATCAAGGTGGCAAACATGAACAAGTCCCGTGCTAGACACGGTGAGTCTGCGAGCGATACACGGTGAGTCTGCGAGCGAGACAAAATGTGTTGTTTTTAAAGTTTTATGGTCTCTTTAAATCCATGGCTCGCAATTTGAAGAAAACGAAGCAACGTGGCGAGCGTGAAGCGGTGAATCTGCGAGCCAGACACGGTGATTCTTGGAGCGTGACACGATGAGTCTACGAGCGAGACACGTTGTGTATGTGAGTGAGACACGGTAGTATGCGAGCGACACGATGTGAATTGTGTTATAAGCTATGTGATCCCTTTATAAACATGGTTCGTAATTTGCGGAACATTATAGCAACATCACATTTTCATACGACACGTTTGTATCAATACACACGGACCCGCCTTGTGGATTCCCACTCAACATCACGCGACTACATTCCAATATTCCCCGACAATCACAGTGGTAGGTGAAAGTAAGCAAACGTTTGCAGGAATCGTGTAGAATATCATGTAATATGATGAAGGTTGATGCTTGTTTATAAAGAAAACGAGCACACACCTGTTCACCATACTACAGTTAGGAATTAAAATGACAGTAGAACTCCTGTCAGTGTGGTAAAAAATAAATTTCCTCTATCCTGTACAGTTCTTGTATTTTTCCGCTTTTAAGGCAGTGGTAGCGATGGCGTCGTTGGCCGCGTGTCTGTACGTAGGGCTACTCGATGGTTCGGACGGAGAGAACCTCATCAGCAATGTCGCGCCCTACACGCCTACCTTCAACTGTTGGCACTCTATCAACATTGAGATATGGCCATATTTGAGGACTACACAACACTTATGCTGTGCCCAGATTAAAATTTCTAGTGGCCGACTGTCAACATATGCGTGTGCCAGTGACTGTAGGATCCCTTGCGCATGAAGACGCCATGCAATTGTTTTGGCCGCCATTTGATGGGGAGCATGTTGTGTTTTGATTTTCTGGAGAGAAAAAATTACACAATTTAACAAATTGTGCTCAGCGAGTTGATGACATAATAAATATTAACATACTTGATTTTCGGAACTGTGTTCGCATGCTTGTAGAGTTGTGTGTGTCTGTGTTTCCGTTCAGTGGTGTGTGTGTGTGTGTGTGCGTGTGCGTGTGCGTGTGCGTGTGCGTGTGCGTGTGCGTGTGCGTGTGCGTGTGCGTGTGCGTGTGCGTGTGCGTGTGCGTGTGCGTGTGCGTGTGCGTGTGCGTGTGTGTATATAATGCTTACCTGGGAAGTGCCAGTGCTGCTAGGTGGCTGTGTGACAGGGACTCCTGTCTGTTGACTCGGTGTCATCGACATGCTGCTGGGTGGCTGTGAGACAGAGGCTCCTGTCTGATGACTCGGTGTCATCGTCAAGAAAATACATAGGATTATTTTATCACAATTTTTATATATTCAGCAAATCCGTATTAAAACAGGACACGGCCAAAGCCGTATTCCTCCAAAAAATCCGTATTGTATACGGACAATACGTACGACGTCGCAAGTCTGAATTTTGGGTCGATTTCATTAGGCCTTGTCTTGCTTAAAACCAGATTATGGGTGTCCAAAATTACACCATTTCAACTGTTTTGTCTAAAAAAAACGTCAAATGGTTGGGAAGGGGGATACCCCCTCTCTCGACCCCCACGAGACTCGTTGCGCTTCATACATTACCTTGGACCCCCCCTTTTCTAAACCCTGGATCCACCCTGAAGACAGACACGTGACAGACATTCCCCAAGTGTTTCATATAAGGACAGACGTGTGACAATTCCCAAATGTCCCGTATAAAGACAGACATCTGACAGACATTCCCAAGTGTTTCGTATAAGGACAGACGTGTGACGGCATATCTACCGCTTTTAATGGTGTGACGGTGATAGATTAGATCAATATCTGGCGCCGAATTCCTCGCGCCGCGGCCGCGAGGGGAGGGTGTAGAAGGGGGCTTCCCGTCCTGGCGGGAAAAAAAAAATCAATTTTAGAGTATTTTTACTTAATTCTGGTGCATTTCCTATGTGAAGTGATGTGGTTTGGTCGTATATTTGGATTCGAAATGAGTAATTTTAACTGTACCCTTGGAATTGCGGTTTGGCGGTAGATTTTGGCTTGAACGCAGTAAAGCGGTAGATAATGTAAAACTGAAGACAAAGTGGTAGTTCTACCGCCAAAGCGGTAGACTTGGCAGCTTTGTATAAATACACGATCAACTCGCGATGGTGACGTACTGTCGGGTTTGTTGCTCCGCAGGTTCGAAGCGCCTCGCTGAGCCCTCGGAAACTTGGTCAGATCGCAAATTCACCCGGAAACCATGTTTCATTTATATACATCGCGCTCTGTCAGTTTTTGTCTTATCCATTCTGAATAAAGTTTATATTAAAAACAAGTAATTAATTCACTAATCAGCAACAAACACTAATCTGAACGAAGGAAAATATACCCTGTCACCTTTTGACTGTTTCCACGAATCGATTCAAGGAAATAATATTATGTTGCAAACATTCAAATAAAAATAAAATGATATAGCTGAATGAAACCTGTTTTAATGTGCACTTATAAAATTATTAAAAAAAATTAAATGTTTTTATTTGCCTCAGTGGTATTTTTCAATTTCTTGTTTGTCTCCCAACAAGTGCCAAAATAAAAAAAAATCCACATTTTCAAAATATAATATCTCTGGAAGAATATCTTTCTCTGGATCCACACCCCTCTTATATTTTGTGGACTTATTGAATATTGTATGTATTGTTTTCCTTGGACATATGTGACGTTGTTAGATTCTAGCAACAAATTAAAAAGTTGTGCGTGGTATAAAAGTAGCACTATGTTAATAGCCAAATCCCCGGATGATTATTATTGCTAATTATGTACGCACCCAGAATCTGGGTGCATATAATATTATGTATGCAAAGCCCGTCATAATGAAAAGAACACTGCTTCCAAGCGATGATGTGTGCGACAAACGGTGGCGCCACATCACGGAGCCTGGATAATCAATGGGCGGTCGACGCCAGGGTTCTGAACTGTTCGAAGAAGCCCATGCCGTATCAGCATATATCGGAATAACTACGATAGATGTAAGCGATCGGTCAGTACGTACGTAGTGGTGAAGATGAAGTGGGGAGCGAGAGAAAAACGTCAGCACATGGAATTTAGAGGTAAGCTGAAGACGCTCTCGTCGTTTTGAATTACCGTATTTTGTACAGTGGGCCTGGGGCCTGGGCCGGGCACTGCCACTGGCACTGGACGAAAGAGGCGCTCTCGAAACACTGCAGTCACCAGCCGTAATCGTTTACTTAAATTATTAGGGCTTTATGCTGACGGTTTTCCTGCATTTTTGTACCTGAATGCGTTCCTTATATAATACCGCATATGTCACTGTAAAAAAGTTCATATATAAACAAAAAGATTGTGTTTAGGCCGCTTTTAATCAGTTTTATAGATCAAAACAGGAGAACCGATTGCATAATAAAAATGGCGCGCGCACTAGTCACGCCTCGGTTACGACGGTGCCACCAGTAGGGAGGTCGGTCATATTTTCAAAAGTTCATCAAATAGGACATGTGATACACCATTGTAAAGGTCTTTTCAATGGAAAGACAACCATACATGATTTATCTCTCTGGGGTGAAAACTGACCGACTTATGGATATTTGTGTAAAAGCTGTTGACTAAATCTTTCTGACGGTTTTCTAATCTGAAGAAAAAATTAAATAAACTTGTGTAATAATACAAATATTTGTTTGCATACGCAAATTATATGTTATGTGTTTCCTTTACATACTATTTACAAAAGGAATTATACATACAATTAAAACAACTAACCTTTCAGAAAGTTTAAAAAAGTATTTCCAGATCCCCTACTTTCAGGTCATCGTCCAGTGTATGTGTACACGATGTCTGGCTCATTGTCATACACAACATTGAACCAACTTGGGAAGCCTGGTACCTAAATATGCATGGTGTGGTTTAGTGGTTTCCCATATATGTGAATATTAATGCAATCTGGCATTTTATTTGTGGCTGGTATAACAGCAAAAAAATTATTTTTACAATGCGTACATGAATGAGTATGTGCATGTGTGCATGTGTGTTAAGTTAATAAAGCGAGTTAGACTGAGAAGCATAGCCAACTACTGCAAGCATCAGTAACCATGCTGCTATACATCATGCATGTGCAAAATTCTATATTATTTAAAGGGGTTCACCTTACTCAGAAGATAAAATATTATCATGCACAAACAATGACACATATGCACAATATATAATTTTGTCGTACAACTTTGAAATTATCTTATGTAATGTTGTACATATTTGTAGTTAAGACTTGTAGTTGTTTAACTTTGTCAACTACTTTGCGGAAGGCAGCATCACTTGCCAGTAAAGTACCACTGGCACACCCCTTGCTTGCTAATTCTTTCAGCCAAACAACACACAATCCTTGGCAATTTTTTCAATTATGTTGATGTTTCTGGCCATGATTGATAGGATTTTGCCTGTAAGATATAAAGCAAAAGCATGCAACGTGATATCAAAAACATGCACTCCCCGCTGTTAAAAAGCAACATAATGTTCTGTTATTAACTCGTGTTAATACCACCACCATTAAGTCAATGTTGTATACATGCATTACAACTACAAATCACAAATTTTATTTATTAAACCTATAAAGCAAAAGCGTGCAATGTGACATTAACAGCATGCAAACTCCCCTTTAAAAAGCAATATACTGTACTGTTATTAACTAGTGTTAAATGCATTACAACTACAAATCACAAATTTCATTTATTAAATTTTTTAATTTAATTTAAGTATCTTGTGTATTTGTTTATTGCTATTTAACACATTTATATTTGTAATATGATTGTGTGTGTGTGTGTGTGTGTGTGTGCGCGTGCGTGCGTGCGTGCGTGCGTGCGTGCGTGCGTGCGTGCGTGTGTGTGTATAATTTACTTATATTTGTTATTATAATTTATTACTTACATTTTTATTTATTTTTAAATGATTTATTATATTCCACTTATTAAGTTAAGACATTATTTTATTGCATATGTATGGTTTCCAAGAGTTTCCGCAACCTGTTGATACTTTATTTGCTCTCCCAATATGGTAAACTTTCAAAATAAAATAACTTTCTAAATTTTTTTACCATTCGTACGAGACAAACACCAACGCAAAGAGTATAATTTTGTGGTTTCAACCATGCCAATAAACATTGCATGACGGGTAATAACGCAGCACGAGAATTTAAGCAAGACACCACCCTTCAACCGGATTAAATATGGCCGCGCCCAAAAGGAAACGAAATTCCTGTTGGTGTCGTTGCTTCATCACGGATATCTGCATGAAGCGTAACGAATTCACAATAGCATGTATTTTTATCATAAACAAGACATATTTCTCTTTCTGTTGATACCATACCTATTTTTATTCTTTAGAAAATTGTGAACTTACAAATTAGTAAACATACGCGATTTAACACAGCGTCTGAATGGCAACGCGTTTGCGTGATTTCTACCGACCTCCCTACCACCAGAACCGCGATGTTTGTGCGTATAGTGCATACAATTATGCAACGTAAAAAAACGAAGAGAAAAAATAGAGAAAATAGGGTAAAGGTGCATTAACCTGGCCGAAATTATTAACGCTATTAAATGACAGTTTTACCTCAAGCAAAACACTTGTTTACGAGTAAGATTTAAAGATATTTGCACGATCTGTGAACTTTGAATATTTTTTTGATATATGTGCGATGTCTTTGTTTTTTTTTACATTATCTAATATTTTTTGTCGAGATATTTGTCGGTGGATTTTTTTGGGATTTTCAAAATTAAATTGAACTCTACTTTTTTCTACTTCTACATTAAATTGCACTTTTTGTTCTATTTTTCGTATTTTCTTATACTGCGGTATAAAATATTTGACAGCGAAATCGCCTTTCCGGTTCTGATGCCACCGTGATATTGTTACAGCACATTTCGGATGATCGCCATATTAAGAACACCGGCTATTGTCGGTATAGCGTTGTTTTGGGCACTAAAAGTGCGCTGAAACACAATATTTTTTGCAAATATACGTCCGTTTTGTACCTGATCCGATGGGGAGTGATGCAAAGAACACATTAGCATCGAAAAAATGAGGTAAAACTGTCATTTAATAGCGTTAATAATTTCGGCCAGGTTAATGCACCTTTACCGTTGACATTAGATGTTATGTGTATGCGCAACTACAAGGGGACATCTCATTGCAGGTCATTGTTAATATAATTAAATTAAAAAGAATGCATGGGTTAAATTAACTGTCGTTTGGTGAACAAAGGCTTTTTTTAATTATACTGATGATATTGCATGTCATATGCATGCGCATCTTTTAACAAGATTTAACAAGATTGCCATCTCGAACAACAAGTTCCAGATGGCAAGTGGACAAGGAAGCCATTGGCTTATCGAGAGTCCAACAATTTTCTCATCTATGTGAAGCCCGCCCTTATCAGATATCTGTCAATTCTATTTTTAAACATATTCACACTACTAGCATTAACACAATCATTTGGCAGTTTGTTCCATTCATTTATCACCCTCTGTGAGAAAGAGTACTTTCTCATGTCCAACCTACACTGCTCCTTAACTAATGCTGCTTTGTGTCCTCTGGTTCTACTGCCTTCTTTAAGTTTGAAGAACATATTCCTATCAACATCCTCATAACCGTTCACTATTTTAAACACTTCTATTTGGTCTCCTCTTAGTCTCCTGGTCTCTAGTGTTGTCAAACCACATTGTAATAAGCGACTTTCGTAACTAAGGTCTCTAAATTCTGGAATCATCTTAGTTGCTCTTCGTTGTATTCTTTCTAGCTTATCTATGTCTTTTTTACGATATGGCCTCCATGCTTGAATACAATATTCAAAATGTGGTCTAACTATTGCTTTGTACAGGGGTACAATTAGATGTTTCTCCTTATACGTGATAGTTCTCCTAATTAGCCCTAGAATTTGATTTCCTTTCGAAGCAGCAATCCCACATTGCTCTGAAACTTTCATGTCAGCATTAAATGTTACTCCTAAATCCTTTTCTTGTGTGGTTCTACCTAGTACAGCATCCCCCATTTTATATTCCTCGTCCATATTTCCATGTCCTATGTGTATACATTTACACTTCCCAAAATTGAATAACATTTGCCATTTTTCTGACCATTTAACTAATTTTTCTAGATCATCCTGTAAACTTTGTGTATCTGTATCATTAGTAACCTTTCTGAATACTTTTGTGTCATCTGCAAATTTGAGTACTTTGCTAGATATGTCATCCTCCAAATCATTTATATATATTAAAAACAGTATAGGCCCTAACACTGATCCCTGTGGTACCCCACTCAAAACAGATTTCCAGTTTGAAATCTTACCATCTACTATTACTCTCTGTCTTCTGTGTGTAAGCCACTTTTCTATCCAGTTGATTACATCATTGCCTATACCATGGGCTTTTAGTTTAAGTAACAATCTTTGATGTGGCACTTTATCGAAAGCTTTCTG
The DNA here is from genome assembly GCA_963662155.1 of Lamellibrachia columna. NCBI lineage: Eukaryota > Metazoa > Annelida > Polychaeta > Sabellida > Siboglinidae > Lamellibrachia > Lamellibrachia columna. The sequence goes on from OY759264.1 coordinate 24,782,845, forward strand.
AAAATCTAAGTAGACAACATCCACTGGTGACCCGTCATCTACCCATTTTGTAATTTCTTCTAAAAAACATAAGAGATTGATTAGACATGACCTTGCTTTTAGGAATCCATGTTGAGATGTATTTAATAATTTATGTTTTATGAGGAATTCCACCATGTGGTCTCTAATTAATGTTTCGAGTAATTTACATACAACTGATGTTAAACTCACTGGTCTGTAATTTTCTGGCTTCTTCCTTGATCCCTTCTTAAATAGCGGCGTAATGTTTGCTTCTTTCCATTCTGAAGGAACTATTCCTTCTTCTAGTGACAAGTTAAATAAGTTTGCAAGTGGTGTACTAATTTGATCAACAATTTCCTTTAGCAGTTTTGGTGGTATCCCATCAACTCCAGGTGATTTATTATCTTTCATCTTCTTAATTTTCTTTGCTATCATTTCAGGAGTTACAAATAACTGCCCTAAATGTTCTGATTTATTGCCCTCAAATTTAGTCAATGGAACTGGAAGTGAGCTGATATCTTCTGTGGTAAAAACTTAGCTAAAATACTCATTCAGGACCTCTGCCATTTGGAACCCATCTGAAATTATGTTTTCACTGTTGTTTTCCAGTGGTCCGACCTTATCTCGAACTTTCTGTTTACTCCTTACATAAGCATAGAAACTCTTGCTGTCATTTTTTATATTACCTGCCAATTTTTTTTCAAAGGTTCTTTTAGATTTTCTAATTTCAGTTGTAGCTAGGTTAAGTGCCTCTTTATAGTTTGTGTAGTCTTCTACATTTCCAGTGTGTTTATAGACCTTCCACAGCATCTGTTTGTGAGCAATTTTTCTAATAGCTTCTTTTGACAGGTGTTTTTTCCTGGATCTTTTCCCTTGTTTTCTTAATGGAATAAATTTCTCAATAATGCCCTCAATCTCATATTTTAAACAAGTCCAGCATTCTGTTGCTGTCTTGTTCTTCAGCAAGTTATTCCAATCTATATTTGCTAGATATGTTCTCATCACTTTATATTTGCCTTTGTTGAAGTTCCTCCTCCATTGTTTTTTATATGTATTCCCTGTTTTTACTTTTATATTAAAATGGATTTGGTTATGGTCACTTGAACCCAAAGGTTCGTGTACTTTAACATTGTCAACTAATTCATTTTGAGAAGACAAAATTAAATCTAACACATTCCCACCTCTGGTTGGTTCCAAGACATGTTGAGTAAGGAAACAATCCTGTGTTAGAAGTAGAAACTGATGGTCGTCACCTCCAGCACTCTCTAATGATTCCCATTGTATATGGCCATGGTTAAAATCACCCATTATAACACATTCTCCCTTGCTCACCTCCCTTATCGCCTTTTGTAATTTTACATCTTCCTCTTGTCCTATGTTAGGACTACGATAAACTACTCCTATTGTTAATGTTGAGTTCCTGGTAACTATGTTACACCAAATTGCTTCCACACTATCTGCTTCACTTTTCAGTGTAATTTCATATGCTTGGATATATTCTTTAATATACAAAATTACTCCACCTCCTCTTCTTTCTCGTCTATCCTTCCTAAACATTACATAGCCTGTCAGTGCTAACTCAGCATCTACTATATCTTCATTTGCCCATGATTCTGTGATGCCTATTACATGAGGATCAATATCTGCTACCATAATGTCTAACTCACTTTTTTTATTTACTATGCTCCTGGCATTTAAGCATACACATTTAAGTTCATTGTCTGAAATTATTGGTGAACATTTCTTTGGATGTGTATTTGTAGTAGTACTCCTTTGAGTTTTCTCTGTCAGTTCCCCCTGCGCATCTAGTTTAAATAATCTATGGTACCTGTGCCCTCGTCGAATACATGTGTTTTCTTGAAGGAGACAACACATGTATGGATTAAAATATATGTTGTTTGAAGGAATTTTTTTTTCTTTCTTTAGGGAGGGAGGGAGGGAGGGAGAGGGGAGGGAGGGGTGAATGTACAGAAGGAGATCAGGGCATCTATGAATGGAAAGCATTGTCAACTGAGGTGGGCTGGCCATTCATGAATACAATTGGAAATCTATTTACCTTATTTTTATTTTCGATGTAATGTACGATGTAACAAAATTCAATGTAACAACTCTTGCTATAGTTTGGTTGGCTCTGAAAAGAGACGTTTGGTTCTGAGTTAAAACAGTCGTTAGTAAATTTATTCTGCACCATCGTCGTTTGGCATTCTGTAAAAGAAGGATCCCATCAAGGTTAAAAGAAAGTCGTCCACCTCAGTTGCACGCCTTTTTGTGTATGAATTCGTAGAAAGCGTCATGTACACTCTTCAGTATCTTGAGTCGTACAACGAAGAATAGCAGAATGAACATCGAAGTACCGCGACTGAGCGATCATAGAGGGTCTGCGCCTCATTGACCCGTTAATTAAGTACGGGTACCTGGCAGCAGGCATGATAAAACTTCTGTTCTGTGTTCGTTTTCGCAGCAATATCCTGCAGAAAAATCGCGATGTAGCACCGCCTTGCCAGTGATTAATGGGAAGAAGAAGACAGCTCAGAAACAATTGTAATTGTTCATATTAAATAACATTGGTTACTTTCTCATAATACATGTGAAATAAAAGCATCCTTTCAACAAAATACATAACATTAATTAATTATTTTAGTAATTAATTGTGATTTTGACGTATAATAAATAAAACACAACAGTTTACAGTTATTTAGCTTTCATAACGGGATGGAATCATCATAGAATATTCATGCAGTATGCAACAATAATTACGTAAAAACAGAAATGTATTATTATCATTATGGGACTACATAACTTTTCATTATCATTACAAGCCATGATTGTCAGTTTCATTATCATTACCGTCAATGACCATTTATATGTAAAGAACTCCATGAACCAACTATTGTAAAAGTTGGTTATATTTATTTGAATGAAAAGGTCACAAAGTAACAATGGTGCTTGAAAGTTGTCTGCTGATGTAACATGTACTGCACTGCTGCTTGGAGGGTTTATTGATACATATGTTAAAGACAGTCAGCTTGCTGCTGGTCCACTGCTGGAAGTCTGGAACCCATATGATACATACCAGTTAAGTAATCACCAACAAATTAATGGCTTCAATGGAAAACATGTGGAGCCTGTCCCCATCAGGAGGCTAGTGTGGAAAGGACAGTTAGGTGGGGACTCTTGAAAAGCCCATGGTGTCCTTGTCCGGTTGCCATCTGGACCTTTGCCTTGGAAGGCAATCTTGTTAAATATTGTTACAAATGGGGTATGGACATAACTCCTCACCGACAAAACCTCTAATGATCATTATTATTTTGACCTTGCAGTAATGCAAAATATTTTTTTGGTAACTTGTTTATTTAAAATAATTCAGTCGCATACAATTATTGAGACTTCATATGTATTGAATAGGAGAAATACAATAGCATCACATCACAACATCACTTTTTTTTGTCTGGAGGGGATAGTGTAGGTATACAGACACACTTTCCCCGGATATAATGTCCCCACCTAAATGGCAACTGGGACTAAAAAAAGCTCCTCACATAACTACATAAAAATACAAACACAGTATATGTAATAACCTTTATTTGCACTTGTAAAAATGTAGTTACAGATCTTTATTGTGGGGGGGGGTGAGTGCTGAGTACGAGTACACCACTTGTACCACGGCTAATCCGCCACAGGCTAAATACCTTTTTCCTGTTACTAATTGTTCTGATTAATGCTGCATATATAAACCTATATAGGCGCATGCAGAAATAAGGTAAATTTCTGTAGGAAGTCTGCTCAAGCCTAAGTAATAACAATATTTAGTTAGTATTTGCATCGTGTGGCTTTCTTCTGCGCACCTAGGGCCTCAATCTGAGGCAGTTGCACAAGAAGCATTTGCATGAACTGCCGTAACTGTAGAATACACATCGAATGCATCGATTGTGTATCTGCCGGATTTGAGCAGTAAATGTGTTATCAATCATTCGATCAAGAAATGTGTACTCACACAAATCCGGTGGTAATACAACTGCTCATAGACACAGCTTATACGTGAAAAGCAATACGTTATGTGGTTAGGTTACTCACAAGTTTAGAACGATTAAAAAACCTAAATATGGCTTTGGTGTTCCACAAAATATGAATATGCATATAATTTAATTATTATTTGTAAATTAATTAAACCAACATGTTAATGTAAAGAGAATACATTAAATTGTAAATTGACATAAATTGACTTAATTAAATTGAAGTACAGTACTCCCTCCCTCCCTAAAGAAAGAAAGAAAGAAATTTCCATGAAATGGCATATATTTTAGTCCATACATTAAAGATGTGCATGGCATGCAATATCATCAGTATAATTTAAAAAGAAGCCTTTGTTCACCAAACGACAGATAATTTAACCCATGCATTCTTTTAAATTTAGTTATATTAACAATGACATGCAATGAGTTGTCCTTTATAGTTGCGCATGTGCATGGTATGCAATATCATCAGTATATTTTTTAATTACAAAAACAATAGTCTTTGTTCACCAAACCACAGATAATTTGACCCCTGCATTCTTTTAAATGTAATTATATTAACAATGACATGCAATGAGATGTCCGCATGCATGCACATAACAACTAATATCAACCATACAATTTTCATACAAATAATATTTGCAACATCAAATATTTCATTAAATGAAATATGAAATATTACGTTACGTATTAGTGATTGTATGTGCTCTACAAATGCGTTTAATATGAAAACTGGAGAATGTTTTCATTTTTCATAAAGAAAAAAGATTAATGTCCAGTTAAAGAAACAATTATGGTGTTCTTCCTTTCTCATATAAAACAAATATTTCTCATAGAAAATCACAATGGAAAAATGACATTAACATAAATGTTCTTTCATGCATGAGTAAATAAATGTATTTCATCTTTTATAAAAGCCAGCATCAAGATACATTTCAACCTTGGTTTTTCTCTTAACTCTTTTAATAACACTATTTTTCAATAAGTGATAAACAAATTTCCTCACATAACATGATTTTTTTTTTATATAAAAAAAAATTATTTTTTTAATTTAAATCTGGTATATAGAAATTTATATTGATGTTTATATTTATAAACTCTTTCAAATGTGTTATATTTAAATCGATTTGGGTACTTGTCTTAACAGAGGGTACATGATTTTTGCTTATATAAAACATTAGACAATGTCCACAAGGCCTCACCACCTGTAGTTGCATAATCTGTCTTGGAAAGGAAAGCATGCTGTGTGTCTGTGGCTGCAGCAGTATATATTGTTTGCTGAGACGGTGGATTAGCACCTGTCCAGGGCTCTGTACTCTAAGGGTCTCCAAACAAACTGCAAAATGGTACAGTATTAAACAATTGTAGCCCAGACTGTCTCACTTGAGTCAACATACTGAATTGGTAACAACTAGTACAAGCTCTAAGTAAGTGGACTTTAACTCAGGGCTTCTGACTTGAAAAGATACTTCCTCTGGAAGACAAGTTTGTGTGGCTTCACTGCATTCAGAAAGGGAATAGCTCAAACATACACAGTGTCATAAAATATTTGATTGTCAAGCTATCTGGTGTCAATACAGCTACACAAGTGTGCGCACTTTGTGCTTTTGTATTAAAAAACATACAGAACTTTGTTGATCTCCATGCTTGTAAACAATTATTTGTGTTAAATTCATATAAATCAGCGATTAAAAAAATTGAAAGTCAAAACAAAATAAAAAATCATAAATCAATGATTTTGTTTGGAGTGATTTAAATCATGATTTAAATGTATGATTTAGATCAAATGCTTTAAATCAAACAACCCTGATGACAATTGTGGGCACTGCATATGACACACAGTGTCGCACACGGGTTGCGGTCACTTGCCCCCCCGGTTTTTTGCCCCTAGGTCACTTGCCCCTAGGTCACTTGCCCCTAGGTCACTTGCCCCTAGGTCACTTGCCCCTGTGGTCATTTGCCCCTTCCCTTAATGGAAATCTGGTCATTTGCCCCCCTTTTTTTAAAATTATGGTCATGCACTCGTACTCGTGTTCAATGTACTCAGATTTTACGAGTACATTACGAGTACATCTGAGTACTTTTTCAATATGATATTGTGAAAATTATTTAATTTCTTATCAAATCATTAACAACTACAACAATTTCAAAAAGTATGGTAGCAAATTGTATTACCTGCATATGAATTAAATTAACAAAAATGTGTTTTATATGCAGTCATTTGCCCCTTCCCTTAATGGAAATCTGGTCACATGATATTAATTGCAATTATATTTGTTGCTCTCACAAGTGACAGTGTTAAGTACTGCTAGGTGAGTCTTCTTCTGAAGAAGTTTGGTGACTCAAGTCACCAGTATTGTTTATTGGGAAATTTTTTTCAACTATTTGTCTCAACAAAGACTTCAAACAACCCTATTAGCCAGGTTTCTTTTCATTTAGGTTGATTGCAATTGGAGTACTTCAACAAAGACTATTGTATTACTTTACTGAAGCCAGAATGTTTTGGCTTCTTTTCATTTAAGTTGATTGCAATAAGAGTACTTCTTCATTGAAGCAATTAGATTTTAGTCCCTATATAAGTGGTTGATCAAGTCAGTTAGGTCAGATTACTATTACTTATTATACCTTATACATGTTACTTTATCATTGATCACTATGGAGATTATTACTAGCATTCGAGGTGGACAGAAGTTATGTTTGGAAGGCCACATGTACACCAAGAAGGGCATCAACAAGACAACCATACGATGGGAATGTTCCCAGCGTAGAACCCGGTCTTGCAAGGGTGCTGTTGTTACTGACTCAGTGATCCAGACAGTCATCAAGAAGACGGACCACTGCCATGATGGTGACAACAACACTGTCAAGGCCACCCAGCTGAAGGAAGAACTGAAGACCAAGGCTGCCACTACTCGCGGTACTCCAGGCCAGCTAGTATCAGACTCAGCTGTAACCACTACAGCTGATGTACGTGCAGCTCTGGGTGATGTTGATGTCTTGAAGAGAACACTACGACGACAGAGAGCTAAGAACAATCCGAAGAACCCAACATCTGTCAGTGACCTCATCATTGATGGCACTTGGACGACAACTGGAGGGGAAGATCCCAAGCCTTTCCTCTTCTACGACAATGGTTCCGATGCCAGGAACCGTATGCTCGTCTTCGGTGCCCCCATCGCTCTGGAACACTTAGCCAGATCTTACATCTGGATGATGGATGGAACCTTTGACACAGCTCCGCGTATCTTCACGCAGCTCTACGTCATCCGCGCACCACTGGACACAGGATCCGTCAGTTGTGTCTATGCACTACTCTCTGACAAGTCCGAGGACACCTACCAGGAGTTGCTCCGAGCCATCCTGGAGCGTTGTGATGAGTTGGGTTTCCAGCCTGACCCAACCACCGTGATCACTGACTTTGAGAGGGCAGCCATCAACTCCGTCAAGACCACCTTTGGTGATGATGTACAGGTCCAGGGGTGTTTCTACCACCTGACTCAGGCCACCTGGAGGAAGATCCAATCTCTGGGACTGACTACACTCTATAGAGCTGAGGAGAAGATCAGACACTTTGTCGGCATGTTAGATGGTACCTCATGGACAACACTCCAGATGGACTTGAAAATCTTGTACGATACTTTGACTCTACCTATGTCACTGGGTCATTTCGTCGAATCCAGGCACCACCCACTGATGATGGTATAGTGCCAGCGGTCAGGATGCGTCACATCGCACCATCCTACTCCTCCACCCTGTGGAACGTACATGATGCAACCATGGCTGGAGGCTCGCGTACTAACAATATGTGTGAAGCCTGGAACAGGGGTTTCAGCACTCTGGTTGGACATTCTCATCCAACCATATGGACCCTGATAGATGCACTACGTAAGGATTTTGCGGCTGTTGAGGGCACTATGCGACTCAACCAGCTTGGACAACCCCCCCGCAAACGTGTACGTCGCACTGCCAAGCAGTTCCAAGACAGACTGGTCAACATATGCACACAGTTCAGTGCTGGGGATAAGACCATCGCAGATACTCTCCAGAGTCTTGCACACTGTATTCGTTTGAAGTAATATCCTGATATTTGTTATGTTATTATGTGTGATTCAGAATTACATGAAATAAAAAAAAAACATCTCTGTGTTTGATTTATATGAATGAAAAAGGGGGCAAAAGACCTAAGGGGCAAATGACTGGAGGGGCAAAAGACCTAGGGGCAAAAGACCTAGAGGCAAAAGACCGGGGGGGGCAAATGACCTACACCCGTCGCACACATGCACAAGCACACGTTTTGTTTATGGTTTGTCGTAAAAAAATAATCTTCTTTTAAACAAATGAAATGTCTTTGTGGTCATTCAACTGTTTTAAATTGCACAAAAATACTAATTAAAACTTAAAACTCAACAGATGAAATGTACGCAACTAGTCGCAATAATCTTAAAAAATTATGACATCAACAAACAGCAGAGTGACGTTGATGCATTTATTTAATTTATTATCAGTACGGCTTGCCATTAGATATAGCTTGAATTTAGCCGGTTTCCTCATCTCGCGTGGCATGGTTTGGACGTTCAGTATTCGTAAGTTTTTCACTCAAAAGAACTTTTTGTAAAATTTGTTTGCATTGAATTGATGAAGTGACTGTTAGTGAATAGGTATAACGATCTCTGGCAGAAAATGTTTCTTAAGATATTTTTCAGTTTAAAAAAAAAATGTAAATGTGATGACAAACCTGGCATAAAGGGCCCACTTTGGACGTTATTCCCCTATACTACGATCTTTGTTGTGTCACTTTGGTAATGTGTACGAAATTGTAAAAGGGCAATTCTGGCATCATGGATGTGCATTTCACAAAAAATTTCAAGACTTGCAATACAGCACAATTTGGGATTTCGAAATGGGCATAATGTGTAACCTACGAAGTATTATTAACATGCCAAATGATAACTCTCCAGCTTTGCTAATTTTTGTAGAAATGTTCTAAAAATATTTCTGTAATGGACGTACTCAGAGAAAATGATTTTTGAATGTTACACACGAGTTGCCCTGTATCCCTTGTGTCATGGGAGGGTCCTTTCTCCATGATGTTACACATGAGTTGCCTTGTATCCCTTGTGTAATGGGAGGGTCCTTTCTCCATGATGTTACACATGAGTTACCCTGTATCCCTTGTGTAATGGTAGGGTTCTTTCTCCAAGATGTCACACACAAATTGCCCTGTATCCCTTGTGTAATGGGAGGGTCCTTTCTCCAAGATGTTACAAACGAGTTGCCCTGTATCCCTTGTGTAATGGGAGGGTTCTTTCTCCAAGATGTTACATATGAGTTGCCTTGTATCCCTTGTGTAATGGGAGGGTTCTTTCTCCAAGATGTTACAAACGAGTTGCCCTGTATCCCTTGTGTAATGGGAGGGTCTTTCTCCAAGATGTTACGGACAAGTTGCCCTGTATCCCTTGTGTAATGGGAGGGTCCTTTCTCCATGATGTTACACACGAGTTGCCTTGTATCCCTTGTGTAATGGGAGGGTTCTTTCTCCAAGATGTCACACACAAATTGCCCTGTATCCCTTGTGTAATGGGAGGGTCCTTTCTCCATGATGCTACACACCAGTTGCCTTGTATCCCTTGTGTAATGGGAGGGTTCTTTCTCCAAGATGTCACACACAAATTGCCCTGTATCCCTTGTGTAATGGGAGGGTCCTTTCTCAGTGATGTTACACACGAGTTGCCATGTATCCCTTGTGTAATGGGAGGGTCCTTTTTCAGTGGTGTTACACATGAGTTGCCCTGAATCCCTTGTGTAATGGGAGGGTCCTTTCTCCATGATGCTACACACGAGTTGCCTTGTATCCCTTGTGTAATGGGAGGGTTCTTTCTCCAAGATGTCACACACAAATTGCCCTGTATCCCTTGTGTAATGGGAGGGTCCTTTCTCCGTGATGTTACACACCAGTTGCCATGTATCCCTTGTGTAATGGGAGGGTCCTTTTTCCATGGTGTTACACATGAGTTGCCCTGAATCCCTTGTGTAATGGGAGGGTCCTTTCTCCATGATGTTACACATGAGTTGCCCTGTATCCCTTGTGTAATGGGAGGGTCCTTTCTCCATGATGTTGTGCACATTCCTGAAGTTTTCTACCTGGTGCTATTGCCATGCATCCATTTGGTCGTTTGCAATGAGGACGTCATTCCAATATATAACTAATTAGTAAAATTATTTACATCTTGAACATTCATCATGTAATGTTCCATGAGTAAATGCAGTGTAACATAGTTTTTATATGACATCTAGGCAGACTGGATTTCTGTAATGTTACTAGACAGAATGTTTTCTACAAAATAAATTTGTGAACTACATATATCCTCATTAAGGTTGCCATTGACCTCTTGTATCATAGCGTACTGATTCTTGGTGAGATCTTTGTGTATGACAAATACTTTTCCAAGTAACGTATTCCTTGGAAAACATTTTGTTTAATTCCTCAGCAGGTACCTCCTGTGTCACTAATGTAACCTGTTTATAGCCATTATCCAGGTGGAAGTGACATGAGTTGTCATGTCCTGTCCACCCGGACATCTTGACAGATCTTGTATTTCCTGCAGTAGCTTTTGAACATCCTTCTTTTGAAGCCTCTTAGCGAAGTGGTCAGAATGTATCTTAACTTTGCAACACTAAAGCTTGGTGCCTGGTGCAACAATAATCAACTTACTTTGTGCCTGGTGCAACAATAATCAACTTACCTTGGTGCCTGGTGCAACAATAATCACCATACCTTGGTGCCTGGTGCAACAATGATCACAATACCTTGGTACCGGGCGTAACAACCACCTGACAATATTTTAAAGCAAAGTTGAGATGTTTTCTATAATAACATTATAACACTGATGTTTTCTCTGCTTCTAAATGTAGGACAGCAATATAAAACATACTATTTTGCTAACGGACGTTAGTTGATCCATTTTGGTGATAAGAGGTTCTTACTGAGCATAACAGTTCAGGTAAAATGCTGAACATTTGTCTAAATGTGTTTCACTTGATGTGTTATTGATAGCATCCCATGAGAGAGGATTGAAATATAACAATTATTATTATTTACGTATTTGTTAATTTTGAAGTAATTATTTTCATTAGTTATTTTGACATCAAATATTTTGAAATTCATGCAATAATATTGATACATCCATCATATTTCCCTTTAGTAGTAATGTTTACCTTCAAAATATAACCCTATTTGTATAGATAAAAAATTCAAAACATTATGGTAAGGCTGACCATATGGTGGAATTGCCCAAATAAAGATGTGCATTCTATTCAGGGACAGCACAGCAAAAATATATACAACTTCTTTGGGTAAATCTTTGATGTAGCCTATGTAGTAAGGTTGTAAAGTTTTCACAAAAAAACAATAATTATGCCAGATTTGGCTATAGAAATGTTGACACAAACAAGGAGATTTCTTGCTGTCACCTGATGTCACAGTCAACTAACTAGAATGCTTTGTTATCACATGAGTCATACACAGCATACAAAGAACTAACTGTTCAGGTGAACTCTACGTTAGAGCTGTGTTCATTGTTTAGAGCTGTGTTCATTGTTGCTATGTGACTTTGGAATAAAGACAAAATTGCAGCCACCCAGGCAGTTATTGAAATAATTATGTTGATATAACTGATAGAAATCACCTCATGGGTGCAGACACCAATGTACTAGGGGGACACGCACAAAGGGTCTTTGTGGTGAGTGGGGGGGGGTTGGGTAGATACCCCAGTAGTCCTGCTACAGCAGAGCTCAAGCAGATATCACCATCACTAGCCCAGCACTTATTTGTCTACCTACAGTCACTACTGTTATGCCTGTGTCAGATATAACATGGACCTCCATTGAAAATGGACCCATATTTGATTATAGGGTTTGTACCCCCATTGAAAAAGGTGCAAAATTTATCAGATAATATAACGCAGTTTGTAGGCTGTAACTTGAATGTCAAAACCATTGCTTCTATGAATTTTCCCCAGGTCCATTTTCTGTGGGGGTACATTTTCTGTATGACAGAAAATGGACCCCTATAGAAAATGGACCGGGGGTTCCATGTTCTATTATAGAGTATGGACCCCCCCTTATGGAACCACTGAAAAGGTGAAAATTGATCAGATAATATAATCCAGTTTGTACATTGTAACTGGAATGTAATGACCATCTTTTCTACGAATTTTGTAAAATAATATTTAATTAGCTAATTTCAAGCTAAATTCACAACACTATGCCTGTTTCAAAGACCGTTATCATGTCTTCAACAACAAAACCACAACAACATAAATGCAATTAGCTTTTACATTAAACTTTAACAAATGGGCCCCCCCCCATAGAATATGTACCTCCCTGGGTCCAAATTCTTTATGGGGGTCCATTTCCTATAATAAAAAGTGGACCCGCTGGGTCAATATTTTATAGGGAAAATGGACCAAGCTCTAATGACGTAACGGGCTACACAGACTCAACAAGTGCGAAGTTGTTACGATTGTACTAAGTAATGCAAACAGTCCATTGATCAGTTCGATATTAGATGCCAGAGACTTCAGGGGATGGTTTATGTAACTTGGAACAGTTGTAGAAAAATGGCATAGCGTTACAAACACGCGACCAACCAACCAATGTCAACCGACTGTTACATCCGCTTATATATGTAATAATCATCTGCTTATGTAATAATCAACATGATGATGCTGAGGAGGAGGATTGTTATTGTGATTATGACCATGATGAATGGAATGATGAGGATGATTACAAGGAGGTTGAGGGTGATGATTATTGTTACGATTATGATGATGATGAAGATGAAGACAATGAGGATGATTAATAATATTATGATGAGGATGAGTAGGGTGAGGATAATAGAGACAAGATGATGAGAAAGATGAATATTGGGATTGATGAGGATGAAGATGCTAATGAGGATGATGACACGATGATGGGCATGGTGAGAGGAGGAGGGTGAGGGTGATTATGATTATAACAATTATAATGATGTGGATGGTGATGATGATGAGGAGGATAAAGTGAGGATTGGAAATGATGATGATCATGACAAGATGAAGATAATGATGATGAGGATGATTGTGACAATATGAGGAGGATTGGGATGAGGAGGAAGTTGAGGATGATGGTTAAGAGAAGATGATGAGTTTGATGTTGGTGATGGTGACGATGAGGATATGTACTGCTACATCTTCAGTTGTAAATATCATAGCAGTTTCACAAAGCCAGCATTACCTAGTATTTTCAGTATTATTAATATTCTGTTTATGTTTTAGTAATACAGTTTTTACAGGTTTTCACCAACACTTGGAGGGTACCAAATTGAAGAATTTGATTCCCAGAATCCATCAGAATGCACCAGAAAGCATCGTTTATGTAGAAAAAAATCCTTAATTTGGGAATTCCTAAATTTTGACATTCCTGAGCAGTATGCCAATTAAATTGTGATGTCCCACTACAGAATTGTGTCTCCCACAACATAATTGTGTCTCCCACTACATAATTGTGTCCCCTCTACATAATTGTATCCCACCTCTACAGAAATGTGTACCTCTCTACATAATTGTGTCCCCATCCTAACAAAAATATGTTATAGCTTAATAAGAATGTATATCATATGTACATGCTGTTATTTTTAAATTGTAGTCTGAGCAATCAATAATTAACAATGGAGGTTATGTGGGGGTAACTTTTCTATGGGGGTCGCTTTACTATCTCACACCGAGCCTGTCAATCCAATTTCTGAAACCAAATTATGATCATTCATGACAACTTCAAATTATTCAGTGAAACTGCTGATATTAACAATTGTAGATGTTGCATTAGTTGTGTTTATTTTCATAAAGTATACAATGGTTATTACATTATTGGTTATTACATCCTAATCACCATTGCTATCCTCATCATCTTGTCATAATCATCCTGCTCTATTATACTCATCATACTCATTGCATCATGATGTCATCTTCATAATCTTGTCATCATCGTTATCATTATCTTTATCAACCTTATCATCTTATTCATTATCTTAATGCTCATCATTCTCATCCTCCCAATCATCTTCTTCATCATCCTCATCATATCATAATCTTCCTCATCATAGTATCAGAAATTTCAGATAGGTTAAATGAATTAGTATTTCAGCTCGGTTTTTACCACAGAAGATATCAGCTCACTTCCAATTACAGTTACTAAATTTGAGGGCAGTAAATCAGATCATTTAGGGCAGTTATTTGTAACTCCTGAAATAATAGCAAAGAAAATTAAGAAGATGAAAGATAATAAATCACCTGGAGTTGATGGGATACCACCAAAACTGCTAAAGGAAAGTGTACAGAAAATTAGTACACCACTTGCAAAAATGAATAACTTGTCACTAGAAGATGGAATAGTTCCTTCAGAATGGAAAGAAGCAAACATTACGCCGTTATTTAAGAAGGGATCGAGGAACAAGTCAGAAAATGACAGACCAATAAGTTTAACATCATTTGTATGCAAATTATTAGAAACGTTAATTAGAGACCACATGGTGGAATTCCTTGTAAAACATTAATTCATAAATACATCTCAACCTTTGTTTTTGAAAAACAAAGTCATGTCTAACCAATCTCTTTAAGTTTTTGTAAAAAAAATTCAAAGTGGGTAAATAATGGATCACCAGATTTTCAGAACGCTTTCAATAAAGTGTCACATAAAAGATTGTTACTTAAACTAAAAGCCCATGGTATAGGTAATGATGTAATCAACTGGATAGAAAAGTGGCTTACACACAGAAGACAGAGAGTAATAGTAGATGGTGAGATTTCAAACTGGAAATCTGTTTTGAGTGGGGCACCACAGGGATCAGTATTATGAACTATGCTATTTTAAATATATAATGCGGTCGGTCGTGGACCCCGATTTTCTGCCGCCAGGGGAAAATCCCAAATGGACCTGCTTAAGCCTACTTAGAATTGCTTTGACAATTCTCAAGAAATATTAGACGAACAATGTCAATGAACGAGTATCAGGGTTTTGTTTGTTTTACGCTGTCGCCGACATCAATCTTTGTCGCTGGCTTCGCTTCGACGGTTTGTAAATTGCAATTCAACAGTTTTAAATGCATTTAGCGTGCAACACCAACATAACACTTGCGTGAAATGACATGCTTCCATTACATTATAAATTGTGTGTGTGTGTGTGTGTGTGTGTGTGTGTGTGTGTGTGTATAATTTTGAAATAATAGTGGCTTGTTTTGTGTGCATAAAATACTAATTGTGGCTCGGGTGTTTTCTACTTAGTTGGGACATTCCATGTTGCGATATATTTATGTACTCCGGATATAGGCGGGGCACTGCTTGTAACGAAATACAGCTTACCACTTGGGGAACACGATTGCTTTCTACTTAGGTGGGGCAATCTGTGTGACATGGATAACAATGCAATATTAGTCTACATTGACTAAATTCATATACAGATGTAATTCTTGTTACGCTATCCAGTGACACGGAATCCGGTGGGGTGGGGGGAGCCATTCTGAAATTGGCCATTACAGAATTGGCCTGGTGTGGCCGGTTCCCCCACCTTTGCTGTTAGTTGGTGAATTTTCAATTACCTAGATTTGATGATGTCATTTTATATTATATATGCATATTGTATTCTTGCATAATCATTTGGCTTACTATAAAAGCTTGTATACAAACATACATCTGACTTGTACTTTTGTCTTCAGCAAACTAGCCATTAGCAAGTAGCATTGTCCCACATAAATACGAATTTGTCATCCGCATATGAAACGATGAATCAATGTTAAGTGGTGCGTAATAAATTTATGCTTTGGTCGAGATCGATTGAAAGATGAAGTGAAACAATTATTAATTCTACCTATTGTCGTTTTCTGTGTTTTATCAGCTTACATGCTACGTTTGTCAAATCATATACGTTTTCGGCTGCTCAGATCCAGGTTATTATTTTTGATTCGTAGGCCTATTGGTCCAGTACATCATCATCATAGTAGATCTATTCCATAACGGTATACGTACATGTGTTTTTATTCAGTTCAAGAATCAGCAGGGTGTGACATTTAAAAATGATACACGTTGATTCTAGTGTAAGTTTAATAAGTTCCATAAACTGCATGTTGGAGTATAAGACATTGATGCAAGCACACATGGCTTCGACAGCGTTCATGGACTTGGTGCAGCGGGCGGCGATCACTGTTCTTTAGTAGCTCCCTGGTGGCAGATATGGGAACACCTAACGTGCCTCGCGTACAGCCCGGTCCAAAGTCGTGGATCCCGACCACCGCATTATAACGAGGCTCGACTCTATATGTATATATATATATATATATATATATATATATATATATATATATATATATATATATATATATATATAAATTATTTGGAAGATGACATATCTAGCAAAGTACTGAAATTTGCAGATGACACAAAAGTATTCAGAAAAAAAAAATTATACAGATAAACAAAATGTACATGTGATCTAGATAAAGTGGTTAAATGATTTAAAAAATAGCAAATGTAATACAATTTTGGGAAGTGTATATATGATACGGAAGTATGGATGAAATATATACAAAGGGGTATATAATAGCTAGAATTACAAAAGAAAAGGATTTTGTATTTTAAGTAGTTTTGATCTAAATGATTCCTTCGTTACACATTCACACACATTCTGCAGCAGGAATGTGGAAGGTTGTTGAGGGTGAATGTAGAACAGTTTGTAATAACAATGTTTGATTGTTCTTTCAAAATGGATAACAAGCGTCACAAATGTTCACTGCCCCCTGACAAGTTCTTGGCCAGCACAAAAGTAAGCAAATTGGACGAGAATGAATCCGCAGGCAGCCATGTCCCACAGCAATCCAGTGGCAGTGACACAGCGACAAGTTCGACCCAACAAACAGTTGCATATGTCCCACAACAGGGCAGTAGCAGTTGTATGACAACAGCATGGAGCCAACAAACAGGCACCCTTTTCCGACAACATGCCAGTAGAAGTGGCCCGACGATGACACCAAGTCAACAGACAATAGACCCTGTCCAACAGCCAGCCAGTAGCGTGACGATGACACCAAGTCAACAGGCAGGAGCCAATGTCCCACAGTTGGCCAACAGCATGATGATGACACCGAGTCAACAGAGAGGAGCCAATGTTCCCTAGCTGGCCAGCAACATGACGATGACACTGAGTCAACAGACAAGAATCCCTGTCCCACAGTCGGCCAACAGCATGACGATGACACCGAGTCAACAGACAAGAATCCCTTTCCCACAGTCGGCCAACAGCACGTCGATGACACCGAGTCAACAGAGAGTAGTCTCTGTCCCACAGTTGGTCAGCAGCATGACGATGACACCGACTCAACAGACAGTAGTCTCTGTCCCACAGCCAGCCAACAGCATGACGATGACACCGAGTCAACAGACAGGAACCTCTGTCCCACAGCCAGCCATCAGCATGACGATGACACCGAGTCATCAGGCAGGAGCCTCTATTGCAGAGCCGGCCAGCAGCATGATGATGACACTGAGTCAACAGACAGGAACCTCTGTCCCACAGCCAGCCATCAGCATGACGATGACACCGAGTCATCAGGTAGGAGCCTCTGTCGCACAGCTGGCCAGCAGCATGATGATGACACTGAGTCAACAGACGGTACTCTCTGTCCCACAGTTGGTCAGCAGCATGACGATGACACCGAGTCAACAGACAGGAACCTCTGTTCCACAGTCAGCCATCAGCATGACGATGACACTGAGTCATCAAGCAGGAGCCTCTGTCGCACAGCCGGCCAGCAGCATGATGATGACACCGAGTCAACAGACGGTAGTCTCTGTCCCACAGTTTGTCAGCAGCATGACGATGACACTGAGTCAACAGACAGTAGTCTCTGTCCCACAGTTTGTCAGCAACATGACGATGACACTGAGTCAACAGACAGTAGTCTCTGTCCCACAGTTTGTCAGCAACATGACGATAACACCGAGTGAACAGACGGTAGTCTCTGTCCCACAGCCAGCCTTCAGCATGACGATGACACCAAATGAACAGACGGTAGTCTCTGTCCCACAGCCAGCCAGCAGCATGACGATGACACCGAGTCAAGAGACAGGAGCCTCTGTCTCACAGCCACCCAGCAGCATGTCGATGACACCGAGTCAACAGACAGGAGCCTCTGTCTTACAGCCACCCAGCAGCATGTCAATGACACTGAATTAACAGACAGGAGCCCCTGTCACACAGCCACCTAGCAGCACTGGCACTTCCCAGGTAAGCATTATACGCACGCACGCACGCACGCACGCACGCACGCACGCACGCACGCACGCACGCACGCACGCACACCACACACACACACACACACACACACACACACACACACTACAATTTTTGCAGGATGTATTTGGTAAGCAGAACATTCCACAAGTCTCTCGGTGGTCATTTCCATCCCCATCTGTTGTGTTGGATCATTCAGCATCACTAAAAGTTGAACTGATCAATTATAGTAACAACTTCAAATTGATCATTCATTAAGACGGCGACTACTCTGAAATCAGTCTGCACATCATTGTTACGACAACAATTAAATCAACAAATTAAATCAATCAAATGTTATATTTGTTGATTGAAACTACATCCATAATGCAAAAAGTAAGCATGGTACATTTATTGGTAAAAGAATGTTAATACGAACAGAAACCATTATAAATATAACGTTATACGTTATGTGGTGTAACTTCTGCGGGGTAACTTCTGTTGAGGAATTGTTACAGAAAATTGTTTCAAGATTTCAAACTAGCAAAACTTCAATTTCTGTCCGGCATTTCATGACTAAGATGTTCATGATGTGTGTAGGGATGAATAGTAACAGTTTGGCCAACATTTCATGACTAAGATGTTCATGATGTGTGTAGGGACAGTTTGGCCAACATTTACTGAAACGACATTACTCCTTGTGGGTCAAATGTGGCTTTTGATAACAATGTTACCATAATATGACATTTTACAAGAACATTTGGTTAGGGTGGTGCTTTCAACATTGCAAAACCTAAATTTTTGTCTGGGACTTGAATAATTCTTTTCGTTCTATATAGAGATAATAATAGATTAACATTTTGGCCAAATAGCATTACTTGTAATCAAATGTGGGTTTTGATAAAAAAAAATTTTGTTGTTGCTGACATAGCTGTTACTATAATTACAAAAAAATTGCACGGGACCCTACAACTTTTTTGCCATTTTATAGAGATAATTAATAAATGAACATCTTAACTAAATTTTACTGAAGTTACATTATTCCTTGTGGGTCAGATATTGAATATTGTCGACATTTGGCTAAAATGTGGTATTTCTTTGACTTAATAAATTACATAAAATAAAAAATTTACCATTTGAGTTTGACATATTACGCTTTATATAATATGAACATATCAAATTGCAATATTTCTGCAAGTTTTATATTTGTATTGTAAATAAATCTCGAGTTATGGCTGATTATGATCAGAGTACAGTATTTTGCTAATTTTGTTGGTGACATAGCTGTTACTTTAAAAAAATTGCACGAGACCCCCAACTTTATTTGTCTTTGGAGTCGAATTGATTTCAAACAACCTTTAAAATTTAAAGTTTAAATACTTTTATTTCAAGGTAATCGGCCACCTTAGACCAAACTAAATGTTAGGTCTTTGATATAATGCTGTCTTTCAATATTTAAACAATTTATTAAACACTTATCCAAGTGTACAAATCGGAGTCATGTCAGATAGTACGTGTAATCATGTTAGATGTTTTGACATTATGTATTTGTGGAGAAAACCCATGGTATAACAGGGATGGCAGTAGCTATGGAAATGTGATCAAAGTCATTGTGTGGATAACTTACTTAACTCGTTTCATGGTATCGGTTCCAAAAGCATTACCCTAGCAACACATTTATACAAAGCGCCAAATCACGCACATCCATGGAGGTGCTTCTACCAGGACATGTACACTGGTAACATGCAATGATGATAGTGTGCTTACTACCAATTGTCAGGGTTGTATAATACAAATATAATAGTAATGTGTGTTGTTCCCTGTAGGGCAACATATTGTTCAAAGAGTCACATATTTAGACATTGTATGTCTCAAAAGAAATGTGGTTCATATCTCTGAATATTTCGGCCGTGTCTCACAGAGCTGACGAAGGCCGTCAAGGTAGGTAAAGTCATCCCCCAGGCATTACGCCTTAGGAAGCCATGAAGGCTTATATGGCCAGTGCTTAAACCTAGTTTCTGTAGTGCGAAGCAACTTAGAGTGCAGTTATACAGACTCTCAGTCCATCGCAGGTACCTTCCAAACAGTGTTTGTACTCATTTGCAGCTGAGCAAAGTAGGGTAAATGAAATTGCCTAAGCTTCGAAAACGAACCGTGCCCAGTGTGGGTCTTGAACTCACAACCCTCGAATTTAGAGTCCAACACCTTAACCACTAGGCCAAGGCCGCCCCCCGTCAAACACGGCCAAAATAGTCGGATATGTGAACCAAGTTTCTTGTGATTTAAACAATATATAATTTAACAAGCAGAGAAATAAAAATTTCTATACATTCAAGTAGTCACATGTTTGTTTACTTTCAGAGTAGTAGTAGTAGCTTGTTGGCGCTGACCCCTGAGGAAGAGAGGTATTGGCGCCTCGTGAAAGTCATTCTTGATGATATGCCAAGACATCTGAGGGAACTCTTCCAGTCAGCTTTCCAGAAGACATACAGACTGGCATGGGGTGACAATTCAGCCACAGGGAAATTTTTTATGGCAATGGTCCCAAACTCGAAGAAAAGAGATAAACACACAACAATCACTGTCGAACAGGGCATTTCAGAGCAGTTTGACCCCACTGTTTTGTTCTTCTGTTTGCTTTACTCCGGCACAAACCTGTTGTTGCCAGGCACCAGAAAGAAGGAATTGAGAGTGCCACCTTTCTATGAAAGTGAACGCGTGGATCAGCTCCGTGAGCAAAGAAATGCCGTGGCCCATGCCACTACTCCAAGTCTATCTGAGGCAGACTTCCAAGCAAAGATACGAGAGATAGAAGACATCTACACACAGTTTCAATGGGACCAGACACAGTTGATGGAGGCTGCTTACGGTCGTATTTGGCCTGTAGAACATGACAGACTGCAAGGGAAGATTGATGTGGAAAAGGCACGAATTGACAATCATGAGCAGCGACTACGGGATCTTGAGCAGCAGTCACAGCCACAACAGGACCGAGAGACATTTGTGAAGACAGTAGAAGGTATGTCAATAATGTTACATAAAATAGCTCTTAGTTTATTTACTTTGTTTTGAATGCTAAGACGCAATGCATAGGTAAAAGTAGTACCTGTGTAACCATAATGGACTATTTCAAAACTCTGCTGGTTTGGATATGTAATTTAATGGAAACAATACATGTTATTAACACAATGACTCATATTGGACCTGTATGTTTTCCTGTGTCAGTATGAAACAGTACATGGTGTTATTGACACAATGAGTCATGTTGGACCTATGTATTTCCCTGTGTCAGTAAGAAACAGTACATGTTGTTATTGACACAATGACTCATGTTGGACCTGTATATTTCCCTGTGTCAGTAAGAAACAGTACATGTTGTTATTGACACAATGACTCATGTTGGACCTGTATATTTCCCTGTGTCAGTAAGAAACAGTACATGTTGTTATTGACACAATGACTCATGTTGGACCTGTATATTTATGTGTGTCAATAAGAAACAGTACATGTTGTTATTGACACAATGAATCATATTGGCTCTGTATGTTTCCCTGTGTCAGTAAGAAACAGTACATGTTGTTATTAACACAATGACTCATGTTGGACCTATGTATTTCCCTGTGTCAGTAAGAAACAGTACATGGTGTTATTGATACAATGACTCATGTTGGACCTGTATATTTCTGTGTGTCAATAAGAAACAGTACATGTTGTTATTGACACAATGAATCATATTGGCTCTGTATGTTTCCCTGTGTCAGTAAGAAACAGTACATGTTGTTATTAACACAATGACTCATGTTGGACCTATGTATTTCCCTGTGTCAGTACAAAACAGTACATGGTGTTATTGACACAATGACTCATGTTGGACCTATGTATTTCCCTGTGTCAGTAAGAAACAGTACATGTTGTTATTGACACAATGACTCATGTTGGACCTGTATATTTCCCTGTGTCAGTAAGAAACAGTACATGTTGTTATTGACACAATGACTCATGTTGGACCTGTATATTTCCCTGTGTCAGTAAGAAACAGTACATGTTGTTATTAACACAATGACTCATGTTGGACCTATGTATTTCCCTGTGTCAGTACAAAACAGTACATGGTGTTATTGACACAATGACTCATGTTGGACCTATGTATTTCCCTGTGTCAGTAAGAAACAGTACATGTTGTTATTGACACAATGACTCATGTTGGACCTGTATATTTCCCTGTGTCAGTAAGAAACAGTACATGTTGTTATTGACACAATGACTCATGTTGGACCTGTATATTTCCCTGTGTCAGTAAGAAACAGTACATGTTGTTATTGACACAATGACTCATGTTGGACCTGTATATTTATGTGTGTCAATAAGAAACAGTACATGTTGTTATTGACACAATGAATCATATTGGCTCTGTATGTTTCCCTGTGTCAGTAAGAAACAGTACATGTTGTTATTAACACAATGACTCATGTTGGACCTATGTATTTCCCTGTGTCAGTAAGAAACAGTACATGGTGTTATTGACACAATGACTCATGTTGGACCTGTATATTTCTGTGTGTCAATAAGAAACAGTACATGTTGTTATTGACACAATGAATCATGTTGGACCTGTATATTTCCCTGTGTCAGTAAGAAACAGTACATGTTGTTATTGACACAATGACTCATGTTGGACCTGTATATTTCTGTGTGTCAATAAGAAACAGTACATGTTGTTATTGACACAATGAATCATATTGGCTCTGTATGTTTCCCTGTGTCAGTAAGAAACAGTACATGTTGTTATTAACACAATGACTCATGTTGGACCTATGTATTTCCCTGTGTCAGTACAAAACAGTACATGGTGTTATTGACACAATGACTCATGTTGGACCTATGTATTTCCCTGTGTCAGTAAGAAACAGTACATGTTGTTATTGACACAATGACTCATGTTGGACCTGTATATTTCCCTGTGTCAGTAAGAAACAGTACATGTTGTTATTGACACAATGACTCATGTTGGACCTGTATATTTCTGTGTGTCAATAAGAAACAGTACATGTTGTTATTGACACAATGACTCATGTTGGACCTATGTATTTCCCTGTGTCAGTAAGAAACAGTACATGGTATTATTGACACAATGACTCATGTTGGACCTGTATATTTCTGTGTGTCAATAAGAAACAGTACATGTTGTTATTGACACAATGAATCATATTGGCTCTGTATGTTTCCCTGTGTCAGTAAGAAACAGTACATGTTGTTATTAACACAATGACTCATGTTGGACCTATGTATTTCCCTGTGTCAGTACAAAACAGTACATGGTGTTATTGACACAATGAGTCATGTTGGACCTATGTATTTCCCTGTGTCAGTAAGAAACAGTACATGTTGTTATTGACACAATGACTCATGTTGGACCTGTATATTTCCCTGTGTCAGTAAGAAACAGTACATGTTGTTATTGACACAATGACTCATGTTGGACCTGTATATTTCCCTGTGTCAGTAAGAAACAGTACATGTTGTTATTGACACAATGACTCATGTTGGACCTGTATATTTATGTGTGTCAATAAGAAACAGTACATGTTGTTATTGACACAATGAATCATATTGGCTCTGTATGTTTCCCTGTGTCAGTAAGAAACAGTACATGTTGTTATTAACACAATGACTCATGTTGGACCTATGTATTTCCCTGTGTCAGTAAGAAACAGTACATGGTGTTATTGACACAATGACTCATGTTGGACCTGTATATTTCTGTGTGTCAATAAGAAACAGTACATGTTGTTATTGACACAATGAATCATGTTGGACCTGTATATTTCCCTGTGTCAGTAAGAAACAGTACATGTTGTTATTGACACAATGACTCATGTTGGACCTGTATATTTCTGTGTGTCAATAAGAAACAGTACATGTTGTTATTGACACAATGAATCATATTGGCTCTGTATGTTTCCCTGTGTCAGTAAGAAACAGTACATGTTGTTATTAACACAATGACTCATGTTGGACCTATGTATTTCCCTGTGTCAGTACAAAACAGTACATGGTGTTATTGACACAATGACTCATGTTGGACCTATGTATTTCCCTGTGTCAGTAAGAAACAGTACATGTTGTTATTGACACAATGACTCATGTTGGACCTGTATATTTCCCTGTGTCAGTAAGAAACAGTACATGTTGTTATTGACACAATGACTCATGTTGGACCTGTATATTTCTGTGTGTCAATAAGAAACAGTACATGTTGTTATTGACACAATGACTCATGTTGGACCTATGTATTTCCCTGTGTCAGTAAGAAACAGTACATGGTATTATTGACACAATGACTCATGTTGGACCTGTATATTTATGTGTGTCAATAAGAAACAGTACATGTTGTTATTGACACAATGAATCATATTGGCTCTGTATGTTTCCCTGTGTCAGTAAGAAACAGTACATGTTGTTATTAACACAATGACTCATGTTGGACCTATGTATTTCCCTGTGTCAGTACAAAACAGTACATGGTATTATTGACACAATGACTCATGTTGGACCTGTATATTTATGTGTGTCAATAAGAAACAGTACATGTTGTTATTGACACAATGAATCATGTTGGACCTGTATATTTCCCTGTGTCAGTAAGAAACAGTACATGTTGTTATTGACACAATGACTCATGTTGGACCTGTATATTTCTGTGTGTCAATAAGAAACAGTACATGTTGTTATTGACACAATGAATCATATTGGCTCTGTATGTTTCCCTGTGTCAGTAAGAAACAGTACATGTTGTTATTGACACAATGACTCATGTTGGACCTATGTATTTCCCTGTGTCAGTAAGAAACAGTACATGTTGTTATTGACACAATGACTCATGTTGGACCTATATGTTTCCCTGTGTCAGTAAGGAACAATACATGTTGTTATTGACACAATGACTCATGTTAGACGTATATGTTTCCATGTGTTAGTAAGAAGCAAGACATGTTGTTATTGACACAATAACTCTTGTTGGACCTGTTTGTTTCCCTGTGTCAGTAAGAAACAATACATGTTGTTATTGACACAATGACTCATGTTGGACCTATATATTTCCCTGTGTTAGTGAGAAACAATACATGTTGTTATTGACAGAATGACTCATGTTGGACCTACAGGTTTCCCTGTGTTAGTAAGAAACAATACATGTTATTATTGACACAACGACTCTATTATAATGCTGGTTGCCACTTTGTTGTTTACAGGGTTCATTGTTCAAAATAAGGTTTTGCCAAACATTCAGCCCATCATAATATATTGGTATGTGTTTGGAAAAGTAATGACGTATTGTAGTGACCCCCCCTAATTTTGTTCAGCCCTTAAAATGCTTGTGTTTGGGTAGATAAATTATGATAATATTTCCCTTTTTAACATGTCATTTACATTTCTATTTGCAAATCCACATATTGGCAGTATGCATCTTCCAATCTATATATACAGTTTTTGAATTGTTATTTTTTTTATAAGTTAAAGTCCAAGTAAACAGGATTATATGCAAGATGAATGTACCCTTGCACACAGTTGTCGTTGTTTAGATTATTTCACTATTTATTCATTTGTTTTATTGTATTATAATAGTTGGGAGTTAATGGAGAACTGTTCAGTTGTTCCACATTAAGTATTAATTTAAGTCAGAGGCACATAAATTATGCAACATAACACATTGGCTTAACATAACACATTGGCTTAACATAACAAATTTTTTGGCAATACGACAGATAGAAGGAGTGAAAAATGGCAACAATTATGAATTTTTTATATTTTGTATTCATATGTTGATAATAAAATATTCATTAATGTATTTTTTTACATATACAATAACTAAACAGATACGACAGAAGTACTGCAATTCATATCTCCCTGTTCAGTATTCACTAGATGCACCCACGCATGCCCCTCTAGATGACATGTTCGTTGACCTACGACTGCAGAAGTTCGAGACAAGAAAACTCCCAGAAACACTTCCATATAGTGATGTGGAAGAAATGCAGCGATGCAAGCAGTCAAGTGAAGTTATACAAATTCCACAACTTTTTAATGTGTTGAAAGACAAATTTGCCCAACACAATGTCCTGATTCGAGGGAAAGCGGGTGTTGGAAAAACAACATTCGTTAAACAAATGTCAAAGCAGTGGGCTGAGAAGAAGCTCTGGAATGACATCAAGTATTTATTTGTTGTCACATTGAGGGAGTTGCCGCAAGATAGGAAGTGGACACTCGCAGATCTGTTGCTGGGAGAACTGACATTGTCTGAAGAAGAAAAGACTGTCGCCATTAACAAAATCTGCAAACACCTTGAAGACACCATGGTGGCCATCGAAGGCCTAGACGAATTTCCAGAATATAAGTTCTCAGAAAAACGTGGAGGAGTGAGGAATGAGGAGGTTGATTTGAACGTGTTAATCTCAGGTATCATCAGCAGCGTCATGCTGCCTGGAGCAAAGGTACTTGTTACCTCCAGACCAACTGACCAGCTTCCTTTAGAAGTGTGTCATCGTGTTACGGAAATCTATGGCTTCTCAAAAGAAAACATTGAGAAATATGTTGACAAATTCAGTGGTGGTGACTCAAAATTGCAGCTGTTCATCAGGAGATTTCTTGACACAAATGTGAACATCGCCACCATGTGCCTTCGAGACATGCATTCATACAAGCTAACTGGGGACGTGGCTGCAGTATCAACCATAACACAGTTATACGTGTTTGCTACATTGCATCTCATCAGGAAACTGCATCCGGCTTTGAAGAATGAATCAAAACAAATGGATGCTGAAGCGATCTTCAACAAAGTTGGAGATTCTTTGAAGAAACACGTCAAGGTGGCTAAATGTTGCACACTATCATCTCCACTACGCCTAATCCTGTATGAAAAAGACATAGAAGAAATCAGCTTTGAGGACAGACAAAGTGTTTTTTTAGAAGAATCACAGACAACGGATGCAGTTACGCGAGGCCTAAGACGACAGTGTTGGTCTTTCACGCATTTGACTTTTCAGGAGTTTTTGACGACGGTTAGTTTGCTGATTGGACACCCTCATGACATTTCATGTCTGACTGATAGTGAAACATCAGTCCATCAACACGAGGTTTTACTCACTTTTGTAGTTGGTTTATTATGCGACCCAAGCAATGCCAATTTCATGAGGTACTTTGAACATGTAGACATGTACGTGAACATGTAAACATGTATGTGAACAAATTCATTATGATATATTTCAACATGTCACAGTTTCTTTCAAAGTAACTTTCACA
Organism: Lamellibrachia columna; assembly: GCA_963662155.1. Lineage (NCBI taxonomy): Eukaryota > Metazoa > Annelida > Polychaeta > Sabellida > Siboglinidae > Lamellibrachia > Lamellibrachia columna. Next base: position 24,810,453 of record OY759264.1, read on the forward strand.
TTATTAATGTACATTGAATGTTAATGTTAGACATTTAACTAAGACTTGACATCAGACATAGGTTAGTAACTCATGACAAAATTCCTGAGTGAATGTTGATGGATGCCAGGTTGTTGGGTCAGGCATATTAGAATACAGCTAACTAATGGGAAACTAACCAGTAATTGTGACACTGTTTCTCTTCCAGGTTAGGAGGGTTAGACAGCCATATGATGATGCAACTGTGTGATGGTCTGGTGCGACACAAGTTGCTTAAGGAGTTAAGGTAAGTTATTATTTTTGTTCTTCCAGTCCACCCTACTCTTGAGTGCCGAATAAGCATCCCTATACGCGTATTTATTTTATGAAAAATGCCATCCTGTATGCACCTTATTTGGCACTATACTATTATTAAATTTAAACATTTGTGCCAGCCTATATTCTCCGATAATCGTGGCAAATTATGCAGGGTATAATTTTTAGGAGAGCAATCGCTCTCACTCCGTATTGCTATACCGCTAATCAATCATTCATGGTGCGGTTTACCGCCTGCGCTAAAATCACTTGCTCCCAACTGGAGCTGCTTGTGGCTCCTCTGACGGCTAAGTTTTCATCCTTTAGAACGATAGTCATGAATTTAGCGGGATCACGTGCTTCTGAGGATCCTAGATTTTTATCCCGAAGCATTAGACTGTTAGATTTCCATGAATCCTTAGTTATCGGGAGCTTGACATGGTATATTACTAGTTAAAACACCATTATCACCGCGTAAACCGACCATAAATGGCCACCGTGCACATCGCCTCAAATCGGTCGTAATTGGCTGGCGGTGGTTTCCCCTCAAACGGGCTTGCATTTTCAATTCAATAAAACTTTAATGTACATTTAAAAACGGACAATTTCCCGGTTTTTCGTAGATATAAAATGCAGTTACTATATCTGCGGTGACGTGAATGCGCACAAAGTTTATGCATATTCGGCAGAAAAAAAACCCAAATACACAGTGATCCGCGTAGTTTTCTAGGGACGGATTGGCTTCTCGTGGAGTAAACAAAATTGCTTCGGCGCAAAAAAAGACAAATATACTAGTGACTTTTTCACACTGTACTATTATTTGTTTTAAACAATTTGCCCCCCATACTGTTATTCGTCACTATACCATTATTAAATTTGACCGATTTGCCACACTATACTGTTATTTGACCTATACGTTTATTTGGCACTTGAGAGTAGTAGGTTATGTGCCTGTTGTATTTGTTGTTCATGTGTCGCCAGCTGTCACAGCTGTTCTGTGTGTGGTGTTCGTCTGTCGCCAGCTGTCACAGCTGTTGTGTGTGTGGTGTTCATCTGTCGCCAGCTGACACAGCTGTTCTGGGTGTGGCGTTCATCTGTCTCCAGCTGTCACAGCTGTTCTGTGTGTGGTGTTCATCTGTCGCTGGCTGTCATAGGTGTTCTTCGTGTGGTGTTCATCTGTCGCTAGCTGTCACAGCTGTTCTTAATCTGGTCCTAGTTAGTTTTCAGCTCTCATCACATTTAATCACAGCTGGCAATTGTGCACCACTGTTTTCCTAACAGTCCTTTGAGCCACCACGAGACCGAGGCAGTGGACTAATGAGTATTTTCAGTGTATTTCACTTCACTAACTTTCAGTGCTGACTGAATGGTTTGTCATTGTTGTTATGCTGTCGTCCGTGGTAGTAAATATGTACGTGAACATGAAAACATGTATGTGAACATGCAAACATGTACACCGTAACACGAACATGTAAGCATGTACGTGAACATGTAAACATGTATGTGAACAAATTCATTATGATACAATTCAACATGTCACATTTAATACAGCTGGCTATTGTGCACCACCACTGGTTTCCTGACAGTCCTTTGAGCCACCACAAGAATGAGGCAGTGGACTAATGAGTATTTTCAGTGTATTTCACTTAACTAACTTTCAGTGCTGATTGAATAGTTTGTCATTATCGTTATGCCATTCATGGTAGTTTGTTATTTCCCAAATTAAGGTTTTCAGAATGATATTTTAAAACAATAACATTTTACCAATAAATAATAATAAAGTTGTCACTTTCCAACATAGATGGCAGTGGTGCGACATTGTATTGCTTGACCAATGACCACAACACTTCTTCTAGCCAGGCATAAATTATTACTAGCACATAAAAACCATTCCGTAATCATAACACATTTAGCAAATGATACATGTTTAATAAAAATTAATGTTAATTCTTTACTAGATATAAAATGTGTTTATCTGCACAGTAATTATGATAGAAGCTAAGCACTGAAAGTTGTTTTTTTTCCTTCATATAATATAAAATTATTACTGAATTTGGCTCCATATTTGTATAAATGTTTACTCAAATTTTGTGTTTGTTAACCGATAGATTAAGCTGAAGTCTATCAGGTTTTAACTTTATTACCTGCACAGCACTAGCTTGATGGTCCATACCTTGAAATTGTTCACTTGGGATACATGATCAAATAAATATGGACTAAATAGATAAATGATAACATTAATGTTATTAAACTTAGATATATTTCATCCTGTATTTTTATAAATCGTTACAGTATACGTAATGACAATTTTGTTAATTTAGAAATGCTTTCCCATGTATAAATTGCTTTCCCCTGTGGAATTTTCAATTACTGTAAGTGCTGCCACCTGGTCTCCTGTTAAGAAACTGGACACCCCTTTTTACAGTTTGGATCTACCCATGATTTTACACATGTTTGATGACATAAGTTTAAAACATGTTTATGGGGGTGGGGGGGGGGGGCGGGGTTAGTTAGAAAAATTATTAGATCAATGATGATATACTGGCAAAGTATGGAGTGGCCCCACTGGAAAGGTATCCTGAGGAAAACCACATACAAGATACTCGTCCAACCAACACTGGAGTATGCTACTTGCACCTGGTCACCCCACATACAAGGTACTCGTCCAACCAACGCTAAAATGCGCTACTTGCGCCTGGTCACCCCACATACAAGGTACTCATCCAACCAACACTGGAGTATGCTACTTGCACCTGGTCACCCCACATACAAGGTACTCGTCCAACCAACACTAAAATGTGCTACTTGCGCCTGGTCACCCCACATACAAGGTACTCATTCAACCAAAGCTGGAGTATGCTACTTGAGCCTGGTCACCCCACATACAAGGTATTCGTCCAACCAACACTTGAGTATGCTACTTGCACCTGGTCACCCCACATACAAGGTACTCATCCAACAATTGCTGGAGTATGCTACTTGCACCTGGTCACCCCACATACAAGGTACTCATCCAACCAACGCTGGAGTATGCTACTTGCACCTGGTCACCCCACATACAAAGTACTCGCCCAACCAACTCTCATGTATGCTACTTGCGCCTGGTCACCCCACATACAAGGTATTCGTCCAACCAACACTTGAGTATGCTACTTGCACCTGGTCACCCCACATACAAGGTACTCGTCCAACCAACGTTTGAGAATGCTACTTGCGCCTGGTCACCCCACATACGAGGTACTCGTCCAACCAGCACTCGAGTATGCTACTTGCGCCTGGTCACCCCACATACGAGGTACTCGTCCAACCAACGCTAAAATGCGCTACTTGCGCCTGGTCACCCCACATACAAGGTACTCATCCAACCAACACTGGAGTATGCTACTTGCACCTGGTCACCCCACATACAAGGTACTCGTCCAACCAACACTAAAATGTGCTACTTGCGCCTGGTCACCCCACATACAAGGTACTCATTCAACCAAAGCTGGAGTATGCTACTTGAGCCTGGTCACCCCACATACAAGGTATTCGTCCAACCAACACTTGAGTATGCTACTTGCACCTGGTCACCCCACATACAAGGTACTCATCCAACAATTGCTGGAGTATGCTACTTGCACCTGGTCACCCCACATACAAGGTACTCATCCAACCAACGCTGGAGTATGCTACTTGCACCTGGTCACCCCACATACAAAGTACTCGCCCAACCAACTCTCATGTATGCTACTTGCGCCTGGTCACCCCACATACAAGGTATTCGTCCAACCAACACTTGAGTATGCTACTTGCACCTGGTCACCCCACATACAAGGTACTCGTCCAACCAACGTTTGAGAATGCTACTTGCGCCTGGTCACCCCACATACGAGGTACTCGTCCAACCAGCACTCGAGTATGCTACTTGCGCCTGGTCACCCCACATACGAGGTACTCGTCCAACCAATGCTCAAGAATGCTACTTGCGCCTGGTCACCCCACATACGAGGTACTCGTCCAACCAATGCTCAAGAATGCTACTTGCGCCTGGTCACCCCACATACGAGGTACTCGTCCAACCAACACTTTAGTGTATCAGCACTCATTCTATGTTTGCTCTATCCTGATGTGGAATTCGCTCACCCAGGAAGCAGTCACTGCACCAACGGCAGAAACATTTCAGAAAGGCACCTTCAAAGTTATTAAGTCATTGTAGAAATCCATTTTTACCCTGAACTGCACAATTTTATTGTGCATACAAACGTTTTAGATCACCCCACCTTGGGAGATGACGTTACAAACTGCAGGATAGTAAATTATTACTTTTTAGCAGTATATACTTGAAGACTGAAGACTTGGTCTATCAGAGGAAAAGAACCAAAAAACATTCATGGGGTGAAAATATAAAGTTTGAATGTTTAGTATCAAAAGATAATGTACTAATGCTTTGAATTAAACAATTTGTAATTAATATATTTAAAAAAAAATTGTGATGCATTTTTGGAGTGTAATTTGAAGATGAAGGCTTTTTCAAACCATGAATGTCAGATAGGAAACATTCTGAATTGTACCTTAAACATTCTCACCATTGTGACATATTATATAGTCAGAAACCTTGTAGCCGATTACATGTTCAGTTAAAATATGGTTTATAACAGAGTGGGAAGGCATCTATGGCAAGCAATAATTTATGCTTCAGACTTGGTAGAATATTTCATGCATCTAGGCCTTCTGGTTGTCGTTATTGTTGATATACAATTTTTTTTCCCTTTTGTATACTGTCGGTTTGTATAAGAGCAGCAAGGGTATTTGGTGAAGACTGTCTTTGACAGTTTGCTAGCTGCAGTAGAAAATATCACTAATGTTAAATCTTATCTTGTATTGTTTACTAATTGGTCATACATACCAGCTTAATCAGTAACGTACCAGGCACTCCTTGTTGGATATGAATAAAATTGGATTGCCCATTACCAACCTACCAAGTAGTTGGTGTATTTATACAAACAGAGAAAGGTCTGCATGAGCGTGTCCCCATTTCATTATAAACACAAATACATCGGGAGTCAACGGGATATCGAGTTGCGAAAACACACAAAATACAATTTCAAAGGAAATCTGAAGAAACATTTCTGTAATAAATCGATATTTTATTGATTGAGTGCAAATGAAATGTTAGAAAAGTTGGCTTTAATTCAATATTTATTATTATCGAATGACCAAAAAAAATCAAACCCCAGCACCTACATAATTCATTTTTATACATCTAACTATAATCGAGCTAGCGTATGCTTGTAAGTGGTGTTAACGTTTCCTCCGAGACGGCTTGCACCTCAGGCACCAAGCTTTCAGAGATTAATCTACAATCCCATGAATGAAATGTAATGTCTTTATTTTTTCGAAAACCCTGTATATCAAGGGTTCTTAGTGGTTTCTATGGTAAATCAAATGTTTGCTACGTAAAACGTTAACTTCCAACAATCGCAGTTCATACCTGCCCTTTCAAGATCTTGTTTGACACAGTCTTTCCATCACAGCTTTGGTCTTCCTCTTCTTCTGCCACCCTCTTCTGCTTTCCATGCTCTTTAAACGTGGTAGAAGATACTGACCCTCACATAATAAGTTTAACCAAATCATGGGCCAACAAAGACATCACAGATGCTGAATTAGGACAGAGGATACGTCATGCTAGCCTGGCATGGACTGACTATTATTATTTACTCATTGTTGGAGGCCTCAACTAAATTTAAGAGTGATTAATTTTAAATGTGTTTTGTGCATGACTGAAGCAGAAACTGGGTTTTTTAGAAGTGAATTTAATGTAACCCAACTACACAGTGCATATTGGAAGGATACATTGTGTCAAATGTCTGCCTTGATATTTATTTTTAATTATGTATTACCTTTTCAAAAGTTCTGAGTTGGTGATCTGACAATCAACACAGAAAGTGTGTCAGTTACATTTGATATGGTTTAACTTTTATGGTTATCCTTAATCCAGGAATGTAATCTACTTTGTAGTCTGAACCACAGCGCTGGATTGTTAGTGACGGTCGAGGTGGCTGAAGCGTTGGGCGACGCTCTGGCGTCAATGCCAGATCTGCATCGACTACAGTAAGAATTAGTTTTTTATTTACACCTTTTTCGGCCAACAACTATAATAATTTTTTTCAAGACATCACATATATCAATTTCAATTTCAATTCATTCTTTCATTTAAAGGTGCTTAATCGATTCAATTTTTTTGCTAGTCTCATTTCAAATTAATTTTTTGCGAAAAAAAAACCTACCTTGTATACACTCTAACATGCTAGCTCATTTGTATGTAGTTTTGTATGTAGTTTTTGTGAAATAATCAGACAAACTATTAAATTAGTTAGTTATATTTTTTATTATGTATTAAAATTGTTGCATTGTGCACTTAATGTTTCACAATGATTGAGAGAAGTGACTTTGTCAAAGGATATAGTATATTTTGCTGATGAAATGTAGGTGTATAATGATGATTAAACACGTGTGATTGTTGTTACAGGTTGGTGGACTCTGATCTCTCCCCCCAGTCGCTGACTGCTATCTTGACCAGACTCGCTCATGGGGGGCAATCACTAGAGGGTATCAAGTAAGAACAACTTTGTATGTGAAATAGTTACCATGACTGTTACTGTGTAAGTTTTCTCGATCTTAATTACCCTGTCAGTAAATGCTTATTTCCTGTATTTCTACAAAACTCATAATTTATGTAGAATAGCCTAAATTATGTTTATTTATGTAACATTGTCAAAGCTGATGACCAACGGGGTTGCTTTATTTGTTGATATTTTTGGCGTAAATTTGTTATTGAGTAAGAATACTTCTGACAATCAACACATAAAGTCTGTCAATTACATTTGATGTGATTTAATTAGTGGACAGTGAGTGACACCATCGTCTATTTGTGTTGTTTTAATCCAGGAATATAATCTACTTTGTAGTCTGAGCGGCAACAAAGGATTACTAAAGACGGTTGAGGCAGCTGAAGTGTTGGGCAGTGCTCTAGCAGCGATGACACGTCTGTGTAAACTAGAGTAAGAATTAGTCAAGTAGAACTTTATTTACACCTGTTTCAGCCGACAACCATAATAATTGTTGTAAAGACATATATAAATTTATATTTGTAATTCATTCTTGTGTTTAACTGTTGCATTCAATTTATTGGAATATTGCACTGTTGAATATTGTATATAAAACAAAAATTTATATTTTAACTATATATTTTTATTACATATTAAAATTGTTGTATTGTGCACTTAATGTTTCACAATGATTGAGAAATTATATTTTGTTGATGAAATGTAAACACGTGTGATTGCTGTTACAGGTTGGACAAGTGTGATCTCTCTCCACGGTCACTAACCACCATCTTTGCCAGACTCACTCGCTGCGGGGGCCATCAGCTGGAGGTCCTCAAGTAAGAACACATTTGTATATTCACCCTACAAATGTCAAATAGTTACCAAGACTGTCACTGAACCTGAAAGTTTGTGGTACATTGTTAGTGTTGTTGTTGTGGGTTAAACGCTTCCAGGGAAGTGCCTTTTCCGATACAGGGTCAGGGTTATCAAAATTGCAGGAGGATGGCAATTGACACGTTAGTTCAGCAGCTATGTCAGGAGGAGGAAGTTGGATTTGTTGATTTGTGGGGTTTCTTTGTTGGGAGGGCTGACATGTTCATGAGGGATGGGCTCTATCTAAGTGGAAAGGGTGCAGCAGTGTTTGCGTATGAACTCTTAAGAACTGTCAACTGTGGCATGGGTAGCATCAAAAATATTTTTGGCAACAAACGTTGTTTAAATTAGAAGCACAATACATACTAGGTGCCTGAAACAGGACAAGAGGGCACTAGTACACACTAACCAGTTATTTTATATATTAAAGAATCTACTCAGGCTTACAAAATAAAATTAGAAAGGAAAGCAGGTTGCGATAAAGCTGTTTGGTGCAATATAGTTACAGGAAATTCAACATTACTTAACAGATTATATACACCTAGTCTGCATGGAACGACTTTTTATTATTTACTGTTACTCATTGTTAGATGCATCAACTAAATTTAGCAGTGTTACGTTTTAAATGATTTTTATGTGACTGAAAAAGAAACTGGGTCATTTGTTTTTTATCCCAACTACACAGTGCATATTGGAAAGATACATTGTGTCAAACGTCTGCGCTGATATTTTTTTTATTATGTATTACCTTTTCAAAAGTACTGAGCTGTTGATATGACAATCAACACAGAAAGTCTGTCAATAACATTTGATATGGTTTAATCAGTGAACAGTGAGTAACACCGTGGTCTGTTTGTGTTGTTTTAATCCAGGAATATAATGTACTTTGTAGTCTGAGCGGCAACGAAGGATTACTAAAGACGGTCGAGGCAGCTGAAGCGTTGGGTCATGCTCTAGCAGTAATGACACATCTCCATGAACTAGAGTAAGAATTAGTTAGTCAAGTAGAACTTTATTTAAACCTGTATCAACCAACAACTATAATAATTGTTGTCAACACAAGTATATTAATTTATATTTTTAAATCATTCTTATGTTTAACTATTGCATTCAGTTGATTTGAATATTGCACTGTCCAGTAATGTATATAAAACAAAAGTTTACATTTGACCTGTATAACATTATATATTTTTTATTACGTATTAAAATTGTTGAATTGTACACTTTGTGTTTCACATTGATTGAGAAATTATATTTTGTTGATGAAATGTAAACACGTGTGATTGTTGTTACAGGTTGGCGGGCTGTGATCTCTCCCCCGGGTCATTGACCGCCATCTTGGCTGGACTAACATGCGGGCCGGGGGGTCATCAACTAGAGGAGCTCAAGTAAGAACACATTTGTATATTCACCCTGTAAATGTCAAATAGTTACCAAGACAGTCACTGTATAAGTTCTCTCAGGTAAACAAGACATATACATACAAATAAGTATTACAAATAGAAATAAATTAACACCTATTCAATAATTAATTATCAATAAATGTTATGTAAATAAAAAATTGTAATAAAGGTTAATGAAAAATGCTTCAAAATATACATAACAAACTATTGTATCCCTCATTTCAGGTACTGCCTACATGAAATTATTTTTTTAATTATTTTCCCAATAAAATTTATAATAATGTAACATTTAAAACTTTTTTTTGAGCAAAGTGATCTGACCCTGATCTTTGAAAGTCAGTCACTCAACCTGAAAGTTTATGGTACATTGTTAGTGTTGTAGTTGTTGGGTTAAACCTTGCCTGGGCAAGTGCCCTTTCCAATACATTATGTCAACAGTCTGTTTTTGTGATATATTTGTGACATTAAATGCAGAAAGTAGGTCAGACATTTCTAGAAGTTTGACTGTCCAGGTCGTTACATAATTACTGACACTGACAAAGTAAAATATCCCTATTAATCCAGGTACACAGTTGAGTCTGTATTGCCTTGGCAGATGTGTGGCAGTAATTTAACTGAAATTCCATTAATCTACCAGTTATGTACATGACACATTTGATATGGTTTAATGAGTTCACAGTGAGTGACACCATCGTTTGTTTGTGTTGTTTTAATCCAGGATTATAATCTACTTTGTAGTCTGAACCGGAACCAAGGATTACTAGAGACGGTCTTGGTACAGTGACAAGACTACGTAATTTACAGTACGTATTATTTAGTCAATTAACACATTATTTACACCTGTTTCAACTGACGACTATTACAATTGTTGTCACAACGTCACATATGTCAATTTATATATTTAATTACTTCTTGTGTTTAGCTGTTTCAGTTTACTGGATTGTCGTCTAGTGTAAACAAACTGTTTACATTTAAAAAAAAATGATTTATTTATTACATATTAAAAAATTTCATTGTACATTTAAACTGAACAATCGACAACGATTGAGAAACGTGACTTTGTCAGAAAATAGATTATATTTTGTTGATGAAATTTAGGTCTATAATGATGATTAAACAAATGTCATTGTTACAGGTTGATGGACTGTGGTCTCACCCCCCAGGCATTGACCTACATATCGGCTGGACTCGCTCACCAAGGGGATCAACAACTAGTGGTGCTCAAGTAAGAATACATAAAATTTTGTATATTCACCCCACAAATAGTTTCCATGTTTTTCACATGTCTGGAGTTAATTACCCTTTCAATAATTGTTGATGTTTATTATCTGCATTTGTACCAATTTTATTAATCAAAATAAACACTACTTTTTACGACACCCTAACACGTGATCCCTGAGGGTGAGAGTTTATCACCCAACGTTTGTTTACTTTCTGTCTGTTGTTTACACAGTTGCCGTGATAACCCTTTGACAGATGCCAGTCGTGACACGTTCAGAGACCTCTTGACACAGTGCCCAAAGTTAGAGATATGGTAAGTTGACATTGGTTCTTACAGATGTTTTAGTTTTGTGTCACGCAGACCCAAATAGAAGGCCGAGTGACGACAGTGGTATGTGTTCTGTATATGGGATCATGCCTCAATTAGACTTCCTGGTGTGTTACACACGAATGTTGGGCACAGTAATTTTAGATGTGTAATTTTTTTTAAATCAGCACAAAAAAGCAGGCACGTTGGCCAGTTTGCTGGTAGAACATGTTAACAGTGTAACTGGATTTTTAGATGATTTCAATAGGTGTTTTCGCCACAAGGCATGTGTACATAGTAATTCGTGCAGAAATTGGTAAAAATTAACTGGTGTGGCATGTTCAGACATTTAAAATGAGTTAGAAATATGAGACTGACGAAACTCGACCAGCATGTCAATGAGATGATGACAACGGCAGGTAAGAAGTTTCAGAATTTTTGATGGTCCCGTTTTCTTATAATCAAGCAAGACGTTAACATGGTCGCCAATGGGAAACGTAACAGTAGGCTGAACCCATATCTGTTCTGTGTCTTCCAGGGTGCGGAACTGTCCCCTGTCAGATATGTGTCACCGTCAACTGAGGGAAGAGTTCGGTGAAGAGAGGTTTTACTGGGTAAGTCAGTTGATTGTCAACGTCACTGATGTTGACAGTGTCTCGCCATCTACCATCTGTCACCAATGTCCAACTTGTCCACTACTACTGACCTGTCTCTAAATGACCACTTTATTAGCCGGGGTTGTAAACACAACAGGGTAACAGTGTCTGCCCCAACAACGTAACACGTTCATTGATGTGTTACATTGTAGCAATGACGTCAGACGTGTCTGTTTACTTCAGTTCCTCGCTGGAAATACACAGTAAATATACATTATAATGACTGATGACCAGGGCAACTCTCAAAACAAAGGAGACCTTTAAATGGGGGACTATCTCAAAATTAACAATTATTTATTTTTGTTTAATAAATGCATCTTTTTTACTCTCTCCCTGTGCCATGAGGCACACAAGACAGAGACGCCACCCATCTCTATCTTCAGCCATTCATTTCCTCTTTCCAGATGGTCTCTAGTACCATCCCTGTTTTGGTGTTCTTGTTGGCGGCATTCAAAGGATATGACCCAAATATCTCCATCTTCTCTTCAATAGTGTTGACTTGATTGGCTCAGCATTTGCTCTTTAAATACTTCCTCGTTAGTGATCAATTCATTCCATCTGATGTTTAGAAGTCTGTGCAAGCATCTCGTCTGGAAACTTGCTAGTTTCAGTTCTGTTTGTTTGGTCGTTTTTCCATGTTTCTGAGCAATAGAGAAGCACATTTATAACATTCCTTTTGCTATTTCTTGTTGGTCTTTATATTTGTACACTTTGACCTCCAATTTTTTTTAATGCTCCCCATGCCTAAATACATCTATTAAAACATGCTGTGTTAATAACTTTTTTTATGAAATGAATTGAACTTCATAGAATAATTTTTATTATTCAAGATGTGTTGATATTTTGTTTGCAGTGATGGTGATTTCACTTTGGAGATGGCCGTGTCAACCCTGGGGGGATTCTGTGTCTCGCAGTGATGGAGAAAGAATAGGTTTAGTAATTTTCACAAAAAAACAGCTAGTCACCAAGTAGCCACACAAAACTTTGAGCATTTTGCTAGGGAGAAAAATAACTGAGTGAAACTAAGTATCTGCGTTACATTATGTAAATATGTGGTAACCTGTCTTTGTTCACTGTGATTTAGAAAACAACTACTCATTTAGTTCATCTATAGAAGTGCACCATGATTCTGGTTCACTTACAGGTAGATCATTATTTCGTGATGTGTAGAGTGACAGTGTACTGTAAGTAGATTATTGTATCCAGCATGATAGTTGTAAATATATTATTGCATTCATAGGATCATACCTTTTGATACATGGTTGTTTAAAATTATACTGGCAGGTAGATGATGATGTCCACAAGTGTACTGTAATAGTTGTATGTAGGTTGTTGTTTACACAGGTGTATCATGATACACCTGTAAATACTAGTCAGCAGTGTAACATGGGATGTAGCATTTTGTAAATATGTAAATTAATATGTAAATTATGTAAATATGTGTTAACAATGTGTAATAAAATTATGTATGTTTATATACAATGGTGTGTTTGTTTTAGATATTTACCCAGATATAATATGTTATGTATTCACCTCCTGTGTGACAGATATGCTATAATCAGTAAGGTGGAGCCCCTTTCCTCAAACTCTGTACACAAGAGTCAATGGCCTCGTGTGTATACCAGCAAGTCAGTAACTTGTACCCGTGAACATCATCACTAGGCGACCTTATCTCACAGCCTACCATATCCCTCGCTCCAGGTGAAATGACCAATTATATATTTTCCACAGTATTATTTGACTCGGGAACTCCCACCTCAACACGCTGTCAGCATGGAAAAAACCAGTGAAACTGCACCTGCCACTCCTCAAATACACCAGTGGCGCCCTCTACTGGAGCAAATGTCTACTAGCGTTGCCTTACAACATACTGAACTATCACCTTCCAGCACTCAGTAACAAAACAAAAATACTTCAACAAAATCAACACACAAATGACAAAGTAAACAAGTTCAGGCAAGAATGTCTGTATGAACACTGAACAACATTAGAAACAAATCCTGGTTTTATGTGCAGCATAAAACAAGTTTTCACAGACAGCAATAGTCATGTGGCGACCACCAACATGGTCACATGACACCAAAGACCAGATTAGCCTGATGCTGAAGAAGTGACTGAGATTACAAAAGCTCTGTCGAGCAGAAACATTGACATGGAAAGGTGTCTGAAGTTGACGACTGTTCACAATTGTTGACATTTATATCTGTATACAAAGTGTACTAATTATCAGACCCTCTCCTTCAATTAACACTTTAAAATGTTGATAATTTTCCAGACTGCAAAATATTTCGATATAACAATGTTCATAACAGTTAACACAGCGTATGTACAGAACGAACACTAATAAACCACCGGAATATGGTTAAAATCAGTATTACTGCACCATACAGTGAACGATTACATAAATTAAAACATTAGTAGTTCCTTAACACCTCACCGCATGGCGCTCCATGATGCATTGGTGATCATATTTCGCCTGCAAGACATTTAAAAAATTTTGTACGTAGCCCTTGACAACTATGGTGTGACTTCTGTATTAGACCCACCTCTCTTTGACATGGTCCCCAAACAAATGTTCATAGTGATGTCACATTGATGTCATCTTTTGGCATAGTAAACTTGTGACAGGCATACAACACATCAACAGTATGTACCATGTATCTCCAGTGGTAATACTTTCAGCCACACTTCAAAATTACTGGGGTACACATTTTTAATGTTGTTCATTACACACATAATTATGTTAATGTAGTAAACTACTTATGTATATACATAATGCCATTATCCTCTTTAACTATTGAACACATCAACAATAATGTTGCACTCAAGCAGACTACAAATAACTTCCGGTATTTCTCAACAAATTGTGTGTTTGCGTCAATTCGGAAAAATAAATTGGCATTCCTAACACTGTAGATGTATGTGGTCAACACTCTAGAAAATTTATATGGACTTCATCTAGGCTGCTAACATTATTGTGTTATGATGAACGATTAATAATATAAATTAATACTTACTAGCAATAATTTCTGGGACACAAATAACGCAACAATACCTCTAGTACAGCAAACAAGACAAATGTAGCTCCATCCCAGGGTTCAACAAAACTTGTCAGACACATGCCATGTGCAGTGCTGCCACCTGGTGTCTGCTTTCCCTGCGCAGCCAAGGTTTATTTCACACGTAGCTATTTTAAGAAGCATTTTTAGATTAACACCCAATATAGCCAATTCAAGGTAAATAAAACTCTACTGTTCAGAGATCTACGTCCAAACACATCCACACTGACTTCAGCCTATTTCACGCACAGCAGCTTTAACAGACACCGAACAAGCATCAAGATGAGAGTTTGATGTTCCAACCACTATGTTCCTGCGCCCCACGGACTGGACAATAGTCGCCACGTCCTGGCAGAGAAGCAGCAGTCCGAACAAGATGGTGAGTTGCTCAATGCCCAGCAGACCCACCAGAACAACCGAAGTCAGCGACACACACACGCCTGCAATATGTCACAAGGGGCAGCACTTAGATACAGGTGTATTAGATTTGAGGTGAATTGTACTATTGGTGATGTTTAGCTGTAACACATTTCTTGGTGAATTGCTATGGTATGTGATATATGTGATACATGTTATGTATGCTATGTATGTGTGTACAAAGGTAAGTTCTTATCTAGCACAGTATCTAGTCTGTATGACCAATCAAAGGGCTTTATACTTCACCCCCTGATAGACCTGTTCATTCCAACACAAACTCAACTTCTCTGGGAAGCATTCAGCCTCGCTGTAATTACTGTGCAAAGACTATTCGTTCACATATCCACCACTGTCTATAGCCAGGAAGTCATTTATATTTATACAGCTGAGTGAACTAAAGCAACGTGGAGTGAATGAAATTGTTTGACAGTCCAATGTTCTAACCACTGCACCCCATATATATGATAAGACAGTCATAAACAAATCAAATGTCTAGACTTCTAAACTTCTTTAAATCCTTCATGATTACAAGAACAACTTACAAGATTAAACGACGCAGACAGGATTTGATTAAACTTTCAACTTTAACTAACTCACCAATAAAGAGACCAAAGAGGGCTGCGTAGACAATGAGCATCTCGTAGTTGAGACAGAAGATGCTGAGAGACGTCCCGATGCCGCAGAACATCAGCGCCATGTTGTACAGAAACAGTCGGTTGACACACTCACGGTCCGAAAACCAGCTGAAGACGACATGACAGATCGTGTTTGAAATGTGATTCACCGAGATGAGAAAGGCGGCATTCGACTTGGAGGAACCCATCTGAGTAAAACGTTTGGGATGATTACAGTGAATGTAATTAAGCGTTAATCAACGTAAACTATCTTAATAATTTTTATGTAAATGTTACAATTATGAATAGGGGAAGGTATTGTTAGTTGAGCCACCCATGTTTCCCAGGAAATTTCAGCAGCAACAGTTACATGGTACCACCCAGTAATTGAACATGCTATTAGACCACGATTGATGAACAATAAGTGCATTTGTCACAACGGTAAAAAAAAATTAAATTTAAGTATATTTTTTTATATTCATTTGAAACTTTTGGTGATTGTGATTAATGTCTGCTTCTGTGTAAACTATCAATGCTTGTGACCAGACTTAATTTTTTGTGCACTTGCAAATAGTTTAACTATGCACAGGGAAGAAAAGTATTTATATTACTTTGCGCATTAAGGAGAAGTTAATTAAAAAAAGCTTAATTGTCGGAACGGGGCTAGTTGAGCCACACAAGGCCCAAGGTTAAAGAACGAAAACAGGTGTTCTTTACCCCAAAACACATCAAAGAATTAATTTTTTCTGAACAAATTGGATTGCTACCAAGCAACATATTAATGGTTATTTATACTGGTTGTGATTGGCCTATAAGTCTATATTAATTAAGTGTGCCAACTTATTAATTAAGCATGTAGACTTGTCAGACATGTTTTACTCATTAGGTAGATGTGTCAGCCGAGTTGTTATGAAATTTTAGTACACGGCCAACATAAATTATACAAATAAAGCATTTACCCAACTTGCGCTACACTGTGGAATAAGAAACACTTGTCCTGTGGTGCCACCTGGAGGGGCAGATGATGTATGTGTTACAACAGTGTATCAGTCACAACAGTGCATTAGTTACAAGTGTATCAGCTGGTGTACTGTGGATGATACTAAGTTGACCTCCAGAATGTACTTACCATCGCCATATGAGAAGTTGTGAGAAGCTGCCAGCTTCTTGCTCATTGGCAGTAACATCTCGTTGGCATGACGTCGCATGGTGGCGCCCTCGTGCTTCAGCAGGCATGTGCGGCAGCAAATGTAAAGAACTAGAATTCCGGACAAGGGTGAGTGCGCCAGACAGCGGTGCATGGTGATTGCATCCCATCTAAGAAGATGTTCCGCGCCGCTAGCACCGCTGCACCATCCTTCGTGGCGGCACTGTCAAGTTATCGCTGCTGCCACCGTCGCCGAGCGACTTGTGTTGCTGACATATCTGTGCAATTATAAAATCAAATACGATTAAAAAAATCATACAGCTCCCTCTAGTGATCAACATAGGGTGCAATTACAATGACATTAGTTTGATGTTTCACTTTTCAAAACTTTGTTTCTGTTTTGTAGTAAATACATTATCTGGTGAGTTCTAAAACAGTTTGTGTAACAGATCAATGGTTACATCAGCAACAATATAAACAAACAAATTGTTAGAAAAGTTATTTAAAAAAAAATACAGTTACCAGTGATAACATTTTACAAAATACTTTCTATAATTGTACTTACCTGACTCATAATCTAAACTTAATTTAATTAGTTATACAATAAAATTGGTATTTATCTGAGGCACAGCTTCTGCAAGATTTTGAATACAAAACAGTACAAGATTTAAAACACTGGCATATTCTAGCTACTGAAAAATGCTCTATTGACTATAAATTAATCTAAAAAAGGAAGACAGTTCAGCTTAGTCTGAGATGTGTCAGTTGCGGGCACAAAAACTAAACATTATTTTAATTAATGAATTTTATTTTACATTTTTTATGTTACATTTATGATAACAATTCAACATAGAATATCACACGAGAGATGAACTCCTCTCAGGAACTCTGAAGGTTGAAATGTGTTACTCCGACACAAGTTGTTGACACAATTACTCAATGACTCTCTCGCCAAGACTTCTGTCCTTGACCAAAATTAATTGTCAGGGTGTGATCAAGTATTCACCCCAATGAAATATTCACTCCAGGGTGAGGATTTTGCTATGAAATGTTCACTCCATCCATGAAATATTCCAATTAATGATGTGATCTTAGAAGACGTAGTTCTGATTTGTACATACCTTGTTATACCAAATAAAATCACGTTGGAAAATATATTGTAAATTTTACAAATTTTTAACGTTTTAATTATATTTGCAAAGTCACTTGTGCTCATTCATGGGTCTTAAGATATATGTAATTGTGATGTTTATTTCACCGAGAACAACACGTTTTTGCACCTTTCTGTTTAATTAAAACTGTTAGTCCAACTATATGCATAAATTAAACAAAAACACAAACTGGTAGTTCCAAGTATACTAGAACTGTCTTAGGGGTCAACATTAACTTTTGATAGATGACAGTAAATTGTCGATACCTAATTTGAAACCAGGTTGCAAACGTCACAACTTACTATACAATAGCAACAGTGTCGTAATTTTGTAATACGACTAGAGGTATCGAGCTATATCAATATAACATTCCAGTCATATTTCAAACATTACCTTCTCTTTCTCGGAAGCTAAACAGCTCTTGCATCTGACCTCGGACCCCCAGAATGAGCCCCATGTGGACACAAAGGTACGTATGTATGTGCGTGCATCACACCTCACCGAGACGATCCCTGGGGAGATGAGAGATGCACACAATATCAGCGCTAACTCTCAGTAAAATGTGTCTTACAAATGACTGAGTAATCATCCAGTCACTGCAACATGTTGAAAACAAGCAGAACTGTAGTTTTTCTGATAAACATCACATCAGAGTCATCATATTAAGTTCATTTCAGTGGAATTAGAGATCACAGTTAATAATGTGTGGGTATGTTTCTAGAATATTAATCACATTTAAATCATGAAAATGGGATTTCTGAATTTTCTGAAAGTTTTCAAGACTGTATATATGCAAAAGACTCAATTCACTTGTTTATCATTCCATTAAAAATATATATAAACTACCCAAGTCTGCTAATTGTACTCGAGGAGTTTACTCTCATAAATTGTTCTCACTCGTAACTGTTGCTTCACGGCCGAGATAAGCGGAGGTCCCTGGAACAGCGCTCCAGTCAATTTCTCTACTGCCTACAACAATCACATTCCAATAATAAACGAAACAAAATGTGTA
This sequence comes from Lamellibrachia columna, assembly GCA_963662155.1. NCBI lineage: Eukaryota > Metazoa > Annelida > Polychaeta > Sabellida > Siboglinidae > Lamellibrachia > Lamellibrachia columna. The sequence goes on from OY759264.1 coordinate 24,829,176, forward strand.
ATTTGCCAAGTACAGAATCCGCACACTTTTTGATTTCCATGTTACTCCAGTGCTCTTGACTTAAGCCTTTTCTTTCCCTGACGGACCCTGACTCCTGGGTTTGGATCTTCCGGTTTTTCCATTTACATCCTGTTTTTGCTACCTCAGCAGCAAGTGGTTTTTGAACATAAAGAAATGCAACATTAGTCATTCTTATGCTAATAAATGTAACGTTGTTGGTTTCCACCAAGAGATAATAAACTGATTTTTTTCTTTGACACTTCCCGTTCCTTGTCAACCCACTCACAGGAATAGTATGCTAGAACAACAGGGGGACGGCAGGAGGCTCCCACTTGTTTTGGGGGCCAACCTCCCACCTCCTGCCACCCCCCCGCCCCTCAATAGACGTACAGGTCAAGCCAGGATAGGTGCAATACTGTTTATCTTTTCCACTGACTTACCGAGATGTCAGATTGTTCAATTGGACAGGGGTAATATAAAAGAATCAGAATCACACCCTCTTGAAATGTTGCTTATATGAACTCAGTCTTTGTAGCAGCTAAACATACATTTGTACACCATTTGAAGATCTGAGGTGAGAACGTTTGTCCAAATTTAAACAAAGGGTCTGCATGGCAATGTTACCATGGGGCAATTGGAAGAAAGAACTCAGAAGTTCTGCTCAAATCAAACTATGGTGGGGTGCTTACTTTGAATTCCATACAGGTTTAACAAGAGATTTAACAAGATTTGCCATCCAAGCCAAAGGCCCAGATGGCAAGTGGACAAGGAAGCCATTGGCTTATCGAGAGTCCAACAATGTTCATCTACTTATAACCCGCCCTCCTGAGATATGTGTCAACCTTGTTTTTAAACATATTCACGCTGCTAGCAGTTACACAATCTGTAGACAATTTGTTCCATCCATTTATTGTCCTCTGTGAGAACGAGTGCTTCCTGATGTCCAATCTACATTGATCCTTTACTAATTTTACCTCATGTCCTCTAGTTCTGCTATCCTTCTTGAGTGACAAAAACATATTTCTATCAATATTTTCATACCCACTCAATATCTTAAAAACTTCAATCTGATCTCCTCTTAACCTCCTTGTCTCTAGAGTTGTTAAACCACATTCTTTCAGGCGTTCTTCATAACTAAGGTCTCTAAGTTCTGGAATCATTTTAGTTGCTCTCCTTTGTATGAGTTCTAGCGTATCTATATCCTTCTTACGATATGGTCTCCATGCTTGTATACAGTATTCTAAATGAGGTCTAACTATTGCTTTATAAAGAGGTATAATTAACTTTTTTCCCTTGTATGTTATGTTTCTTCTAATCAATCCAAGAATTTTATTACCCTTTGAAGCTGCAATACCACACTGCTCTGAAACTTTCATATCAGCGCTTATTGTAACTCCTACGTCCTTTTCTTTTACAGTAGTACCCAGAACAGTATATCCCATTTTATAGTTTACATTCAAGTTCCCATGTCCTGTATGTAGGCATTTACATTTCCCAAAATTGAACAGCATCTGCATTTCAGGTTGCAGCTCCTTCTCTAAGATAACATTTGTTGTCTGCCTGCTCATATCTGAAATCATGCCCTTTGTGTGTGCTAGGAATGTGTGAAGCCATAGCCAACCCAATGGAGCTTTCCAACAATTAGTAATTAGCTTGTTACTCCTGCATTGTTTCATTGAGCAGGTATTTCTGAAACCATAAAATGATCAGCCTACTGGTCTTTTCGTGTTATTTGAATAACGGCTCAGCCATTGTCTATACATTGTTTACAATTGCTAGTAATTGGAATAACATGCAAATAAACCTGATATTTTGTAAGTTTGCAGCAATAGATAGAAAAGTAATAGAATTGTATTTATTACTTTAAGATCTATTACTATTACTTTTGAAAAAGTTCCTCTATTACTATTACAGAAAAAATGCCTATTATAATTACATATTACTATTATCCCATGCGTTTGTGTTGGAAAAACTCCAATAGAATTAATTTGGAATTTGCATTGAAAGATTTGAGCTGGAATTTTAATTGAAAAAATTAATTTGAATTTTTTTTATTTAATTGGAATTGATTAAATTGAAAGAAATTTGAATTTGAGTTGATTTAATGGAACTGACCCAAAAATACGCCACTGAACATATACCCTTACACTGTGTGATTTACAAAGTAGGTAAAATGTTATCTGATTGCAGGTACAGATTGACAGGGGGTCTCCATGCTCCTCTCCCACCTGTTTTGGATGACAACTTCCCACCAATCCCACCATCCACTTATTTTTGAGGCAGACATCCTATCACGTTGGTGTCCAGCGTGTCCTGTCATCATGGGCTGAAACATCCAACACCCGTATGAATAGGGTGGACCTGACATATACACCAATTACCTTGTGTCTACTCAGTGAATACTGTGCGTGCGGCATGGTTGTCATGGAGACCTTGTATGTCATGCACAATGACGCTCTCGATGAAGTTGATGCAGTCAGCCCTGTAAACCTGCATCTGAACCATGTACATTATTCAATATTTATAACTGCGTTTATAAATGTACATAGAGTTACAGATATGGAGATGCATGTTTGTCCATGTGTATGCAGATTCTTTCAGTACAACAAATACATGATAGTTGTATGTAATGTAGTCATGGATATAGAGAATCATTAGGTTGAAAATGCCACTGATATTCCAGCATTTGACAATTGTTCGCCCACTGTTTTAGTTCCAACTTCTCCAACTTGCTGTGCATCTTACTTGACAAGTTGACATGTCTCATTATTTGTGTCTCTCAAAGTTCTTCATTTGCGTTTTCAAAATAAACTATCACTATTAAAACAAATTAGCACATTGTCTGATTGTGTGCATTTACTGCTGTACATAATTACTACATACGTATATATACACACGCATGTGCGCACATGCACGCACGCATGAACGCATGCACAAGCCGTATTTGTTGTACTGGTAGAGTAGACACATTCATAAAATGTTAAACTGTCGAGGAATTTGTGTTATTTAAGTATCTTCAGCATACATGATATATACAGTATATTCAGATTAGTAAACAGATACACAAACCTCCTTCATTAAATGTAAATCTGTTCACATCAAATACGCCAATGCAACAAACACATACCTGGTGTGCCTTGTTGACAGAATGAGACTGGTCAGTGTAGTACACGGGCAATGACCAGTCTGCTAAAGGCAGCATCTTGCACCCCTTGACCAAGTCGTGCAGATGTGTCTTCTTCAGGTTCCCAGCCTTCAAGATTGTGCAAGAGTTATTTTATTAGGAAACAGTCAATTTAATGTGTACACATATTCTAGGCATACAATTCTAGGGTTGGATTGAGGGCCACATTGGAAATAAAACCAGATTGCACTACACAAAAAAATAAGGTTCAATTAATTTTCCTTCAATTCCAATTCAACTTACTAAAAATCTTTCAATTCAAATTCAGCTCGGTGAAATTCTTTCAATTCAAATTCAGGAATTTAATTTAATAATTCCAATTAATTTTTTAATTCACCCAGCCCTTTGGGTAAATTTGTTACTGTATTTTTATGTTGTGCCGCTATATGGTAGCCTGAATGACTAGTTTTGCTCTCCCCTTTGTGAAATCTTAGATACGCCGAAGAATATGATGAATTAAAACATTCAAAATAAGCAACATTTCAAGAGGGTATGATTCTAATTTTTTTATATTACCCCTGTCCAATTGAACAATCTGACATCTCAGTAAGTCAGTGAACACATCAAATTGACTGTAACATAAAGAAATACATTAGTCATTATTATGCTAATAAATGTAAAATTTTAGGTGTCCACCAAGAGATAATAGACGGATTTGCTTGTTTGATACTTTCCCTTTCCTCATCAGCCCAATCACATGAATAGTGTGCTAGAACAGAGAAGGACTGTGGCAATTTTGAGTGTACACCTCTCACCAATCCTAAATCCCACCTATTTTTCAGGCCAACCTCCCACCTTCTGCCACCCCCCACCCTCGCCCCTCAATAGATATACAAGCCAGGCCTTTCCATTGACTTATTGAGATGTCAGATTTTTCAACTGGATGTTTTAATTTATCACGTACAGTGATATGTCTAGGATCTCACAGGGGGAGGGCCGGGGCTAGTCACCCATGTAGCAGTGCAACAAAAAAATACAGTTTAAAAAATGTAAACCAAAGGGGGGCCATGGCCCAAAGCTCCCCCCAAAAATTTCACTGATCATATACCCTAATACTGTGTCTGCTACAGAACAAGACAACATTATCTCACAATATTATTACATTTTCTTGTGTACTTAAAACCACCAAGTGTAAAACAATAATACCATCTCTAATTTTGAAGTCACGACAGCAAACTGTGAAAACCAGTTTTACTGACAGATGTGGATCATTTCACCTACCTTGGAAATGTAACATCCAAAGATGGAGACTATTCTATTTACACAAAGAATAGACTAGGAAAGGCATGGGGAGTATTTAAAAAACTCACAACAATTTAGAGGTCAAAGGGTATCAATACAAAGGGTATAAATACATAAGAATGTTCAACAACAATGTTATTTATACATAAGAATGTTCACCAACAATGTTATTTGCTACACCTGGGCTTCTAAAGAAAACATCAAATGGAACAAATTCATCACCAATGAGGAAGTCCTTAAATGAACAAATGCTGAGTCAATCAAGTCAACAATATTGAACAGAAGATGGAAATATTTTGGCCATATCCTTAGAATGCCCAAACAAGAATGCAAAAACAGGCGTGGTGCTGGAAACTATGTGGAAAAAGGAAAAGAGGACACCCAAAAGAAACGTACCAACGAACCATCACAAGAAAGGCACAACTTGAAATCTAAAAATGACAAAACTGTGAGGACATGAACATAGACATGATGACACATACTTCTTGCGGGGATCCAGAAGACACACAGTTGACCCTTCTCACGGCCGGCCTGTCTTTTAGCTGCTGCAGAATGATGCTGACACCTGGAACGTCAGCAGTTTCACAACAGCACATAGCTGAAACTAATCAGGAATATTTCAGTTAATAAATTCTATTTTAAATAAAAAAATTCCTCTACAATCAAAAAAGGTAGATTTCTGGATGCACAGAATAAGCTCAACAGAGGTTTGATAGAAACAGATGATATCGACTGAGCCAATAACAATGACCAGTTTCATAGCATAACATTGTTTAATACAAAACTAGTTAAACCATTCCAATATGCAAATTATCAATCATTTAAGGATTTCGGACAGCAAACATGCAACCAAATATCCATCCCAGTTGAAACAATTGTCACTTTACCATTTGAATGTATATTACACAAATGCTGCACAAATTCTTTAACTATTTCATATTAACAATATTATCGTCCCCACAAGTTCCAAACTAAGCAATATGGATTTTAAATTCCAACAAGATGTACCCACTGAATTTTTGCAACCATGAAGCCCAATTAATTTTACTGAAAGCCCACACATAGGCGTGTCAACACCTAAAAGATTCTAAATGTCTTAGCAACTCAATTTCTTTTAATATGATTATTTGGGGTAATAAATAGTATTTTTTTTTAAGAAACGCTTATATTTCTAGCATGATATTATTGCAATCATTTACACAAAGTCAATTTTGCAATCCATAAAGCTTCATGGTGGATGCAGCACTTACCCATGGTCCAAGCCAGACTTGCTTCCACCAGAGTAATCCTCTCGTCAAAGTAGTTACCAGAGAGACACATGCCTGCCTCCAATCGCAGATTGTCCCGTGCACCGAATCCTGCCAGCTTCACACTGCCATCTGGTGAGGTAAGCAGGCATTCAACCACCTCAACGGTTCAGTCCACTGGTATCAAGATGTGACAGAATGAAAACAGGTTAACGTTCAGTTGGATTTTATGATATCCTGCATATTTATCAACTGTAATGGCTTCATAAATATAACTAGGCACCAATCTCAAGCACAGTTTGGTATAGATTACATCTGATTACCACACCAATTGTGAACGAGCCTATGGTTAACATAGACAATTTCAACATTTAGTGAAACCAAAAATGGCACAGAATTTATCATAATATCTGAAATAGTTAGATTTTACAATCAGCTAATCTTACTTTATATACTTAGCCAGAATGTTGTCTGTTTATACAAGTACAAAACATGTATGTTATATTATAATAAAATATAATTTACAACTTCCCCAAAGGGGGAGAAATGCCCAACTCTACCCATCTTCCCTCATGTAGCCGCAGTGGGAAACTCAAGAGTTGTGCACCCCACAGTTGCCATGGAACGTTGTCTGAGACAACTGTCACGTGAATCAGCATGGGACCACCACAACCTTATATACTTTATGTCATCACTGTTACCTAGGGACCTTGCTTATGACCATTGTCACCAGGGACCCACTCACATGAATAGTGTGTTAGAACAACAGATGGGAGTGTCTCCACTTCCCATCTCCCCAAAATTTGGAGAGTCCACCTCCCACCAATCCTACCTCGCACCTATTGTTAGGCCAACCTCCCACTCCTCAATAGATCTCACAAAGGGGGAGATCAAGACTAGTCACTCAGTCTACCATATAGTGGTGCAACAGAAAAATACAGTAAAACTAATTTTACCCAAAGGAGGGGCCATTGCCCAACCCCCCCTCAAATACACCACTGATCATATACCCTTATACTGTGTGATTTACAAAGTATTGTACATTTTTATCTGACTGCAGGTAAACAACTATAAGGGGGTGTAACCACCCACCAATCCCACCTATTTTTGAGGCAGATATCCTGTCACCTTGGTATCCACCATCTCATTATCTCCTGTCGTCATGGTGTAAAGAGCATACCATGTATATATGAAAAGCAGAGTAATATATGAATACTAACTGGAGTGCACATCATTTATCTATTTTATGTAGACATGTCAATAAGGGATGTATCGCTGATTCATGCTGAGTCTCAATGCTCTATTGAACACTCGCCGATAGACAAGCAGGTGTTTGTCGAAACGGGGAAAGGTGATTAATATCGCATTAATCAATGGTACGGTCAAGAGGAAGATTTGCATAGTGTCTACACGATGTCATACCTATAGATGAGAGTTGAGTTACGCGGGTTCCATGAATTCCCAACTTAGCTTCTCCGACAATGGAGGTGCACAACATTTATTTTAATTAGACATTTCAATGCAGAAAGGTCCACGTGAAGAGCGTGACTGGCGTACGTGATAGGAAGCATGCCCATGTTTCCTACTCCACTAAGTAGAGGCCAGCGGAGAGAGAGAGCTGAGAGAGCCTACTACCGAGGTCTCATCTTCCGATACCAAGGGAGATGATCTTCAACCCTCGAGAGAACTTGTTTATGTATGTCAGTAGTGCTATAACAGATTGATGTTGTGTATAACAATAAAAGCCTACGCTGTAGGTCGAACCTGTAGAATACACCAACGTGTATTAGTTGTCTCTATTCGAAATCACGTCAGGGCTGAATGCTGAATGAAGTAGGTGGAAGGTTCTGACATGAGACAGTTATGAGAGACAGGAAACGGTGAAGTTACACTGGGATGAAACATCCAACATCCATTTGAATGGGGTAGACCTGACAAATACACCAATTACCATGCGTGTTTACAGGAATTAATATTTGTAATACCTCCATAATTTTACGATTTTGTTATTAAGCTTTATTCGAATTTTACATAGATAGACAATGCCTGTTCAAAGCTATGCATATATGATAATGGATAACTTAATAATACAACAAACACCGGGTTTCGAAAGCACCCTCTGCCATTTCGAAACTTGGGCAATTTTGTCCAACCCGCTTTGCCTCTGTCTTTCTGAAGAGACACTAAAAGCTGTTGGTCCCTTCTGCCAAGACCGAGTTCGACTTACCGACTAACAATGAACAGTGGTCATTCTAGTTGCCACCAGAGTAAGCTGAACGCATTCTGTGTTACCTAGTTTGGCGAGAATTACATCACATCATCCATGAACATTGCCACCTCCTTCAGGGTGAAAGGTCACTATATAGATATTGCTGTCTTTGATAGTACATTTAGGGACGTTAGAAGCTGTAAGCTGATGAATCTGTTGCATGTGATGCTTGCTGCCACTTTGTCTTTGAAACAACCAGCGTTGACTAATTCTCGTTCAACTTACATTAGTCGGATGGACATGTAGGCAAGCGTCACACGTCATACGTTGGTTTTGCTCTTCGACCATTTGGTCGGTGTTAGTTGGTAAGTAGAACTCGGCCCGGCCAGGCTCCAGTCACCAGGCTGGTGTCTATGACTATGTATGATTCTCTATGACTATGTCAGGGGAAGTAACAAGATTCCACACAGGGAAATGGAAAACCTATAGTGGACTCTCTGACTCTACAGATGCAAAACTCTGCAAATAAACCACTCCTGTGTTACCAAAAGACATGGCTAACTGTCATAAGTAAACGGGAAATACATGTAGGTAATGAAACGTGGGCGATATAAAGGGATTTTTACTACACCGCCACAAAAACATAATACTTTTACTTATTATTGTACTTTTCGTACGGCCGATGGGTAATGGCCGATGTCTTAGTTGTGTCTAACTTCCATAGAACTACAAATATCAATCTTACCAACGTACGTATTCAAGCCTGTCATTTCATACCTAACAAGTTCCACGCTTTTCTACCAGCCACCTGGCGGAGAAACGGAAAATTATCTGGACAACGCTATTCACATAACCGGGGTCAGGAAATTGGGCGAGGACGAACGCTTATTCGCAGAGCAAACGTCTGGAAATGTAATGTGGATTATAACATGTTGCAGAATAATTTTGTTGAAGATAAAGACGTAAATATGTGTTTCTCTTCCCGGTGACTGGACGTGTGAATTGTAGTTGAAGCGAATTCGTTTGTAGAACTTAATGTGATTAATCTAATATGATTAATTTAATATGATTTATGATTAAAACAAGTCAAAATTGCCCAAGTTTCGAAATGGCAGAAGGTGGTTTCGAAATCCGGTGTTGTATTATTAAGTTATCCATTATCATATATGCATAGCTTTGATTAGGTATTGTCTATCTATGTAATATGCGAGTAAAGTTCAATAACAAAATCGTAAAATTATGGAGGTATTAGAAATATTAATTTCTGTAAACACACATGGTAATTGTGTATTCGTCAGGTCTACCCTATTCAAACGGATGTTGGATGTTTCATCCCATTACAACAGGAGATAATGACACGCTGGATTCCAACGTATCTACATCAGCGTGTCATCACATTGTTGCTGTTGTAAAGGGTCAATAAAGTTATGAGCTTTACAAAACTTCATTTAAGAATGTCTTCGTGTCCATCAATTCACTTTTGTTATCCAAGTCTGTTGAAGTAAATGGTGAAGAAATTCATGTAAATGTATGTATGGGAGGAGACTACAAATTTATCCTTATGGTACTTGGCATGGCGGGTGCAACTTCCAACCATGCCTTCATATACTGCAAGATTCACACCGATGACCGTAGGGATATGTCTAAAGCACATGATTTCTACTGCCAAGAAAATTTGGCAAGAACAATCGAAGAAATGTCTCAAAATGCATTGAGCAATTACCAATGATTGCAGGCTTAAACCTCTTCTTAGAATCACACTTAGTCAAGTTGTTGTTGATCAACTGCATATGATGCTTCGAATCACTGACAGACTTCTAATCAATTTGATCGAGGATGCAACTGATTATGATGCTAAAGAAAAAAATGGGATCATTCCAAAATCAAATGTATCCCATATTGATGAACTAGTTAAGTGCATTTCTCATTGTGGGGTAAGTTTCAGAATATGGGAGACCAGGAATGCAGCCGGTAAAGGTACTGGAATTCACCAGTTTGATGGGTGAAGAGAAAAAAACTTATGAAACGTCTAGCAGAGCAGCTTGCTGTTGGGGATGCTATACATCCTAATACAAAAGAGTAGAAGTTGTAGAAGTCTACCAGAGATTCGATGCATTATATTCAGTTGTCAATCATGATTATCGTGATCAGAATGGTGTCACTTCTGCAAATATTTTTGATCTAGCCAATGATTGGGTGACACTTTTCATTAGCCTTGAAGGGAAGCGGAAAGGATATGAAAAGAAAAGGGTCACCCCCTACATGCCCTGCCATCTCTATCTGGCTTGCACCTTGGACTGTCAAAATTTAGTGGTCAAGGCATGGAGAAAGCAAATGAGATTGCCAAATCAATTCATCACCAGCATTCCAATAAAATAGATGCATGTGCTAACATTTTGAAAGGTTCAATGAGGCAGCTGCAGCTGAAGCATATGCAAAGAGACAGCAGGGAATATTCAAAGAGAAACCTTGTGTATTGGCATAAAGACATCTTCAAAAAGAGACAAAGAATTGAGCATTCTTCAGAGCTTGAACACTCTAGGGAGGAAAAAATCCAGCTGAAGAGTTGTCTGTTTCAGATGTGAAGGATAAATTAAAATCCCTTGGGGTCAAAACTTGGCTCAGAAATGAATAAAAACTTAGAGAATTGTTGAAGAAACGCATTGAAAAAAGTGAGGGCTCTAACTAGTTCTTATGTACACTTGATTGCTGATTTACATGTATATGATTTATGGAAAAATAAACTGTACAAGTATGAACAAATATTTTCTAGTCTTGAAAATTAAGTGATAAGGTGTTTAAAAATATTTCTCTTGAAACCTGCCTTCTTGGTAGAGTTACGAGATGTTTAAGATACTTTCTAGTCTTAATGCCTGTTATTATATTAAGGGGATGGGGTATTAAAAAATATTTCTAGTCTTGAAAATTCAAGAAAATTCGAAAGACTTTAGGGTAAACTGCACTGGTGTCTATATATCAGTATTGTAGTCGCACTGTCTCCGTTAGACCCGCTAGGTGGAGCAACTATTTTGACTCGCTGAGAATCCTCATGGTTTTTTTTTTGTTAATTGGTTGGCGCAATTTGTCTACATGCGTCTTTATATATGATAAAACAATCTGACATATTTAATTACAAAACCGTTCAACTTATTTCTTAATTATTTCAGGTGAGTGTGTATTATTCAGACGTGTGCGTGCGTGCGTGCGTGCGTGCGTGCGTGCGTGCGTGCGAGCGTGCCTAATAGCGTGCGTGTGTGCATTTAATAATGGCAAAATGCATCTCTCAGTAAAGCTTAGCCCAACTGTAGTAGTACCAACGCCACCTGAGACAAACCGAAGTAGCACTCTCGCCACTGCAGTCCAGCCATCGTAGCACCCTCACCATCGCAGTCCAACCATCTTAGTACCATCACCACTGCAGCCAAACCATCGTCATACCCTGATCGCCCCAGCCCAACCATCGTAGTACCCTGTCCACCGCAGTCCAACCATCGTAGTATCCAGACCACCACCGGCAACGTTCGTAATACCTCGAACACCACATCCGAACCATTGTAGTGCCCTGACCACCGCAGCCCAACCATCTTATTACCCTCGCCACTGCAATCCAACCATCGTAGTATCCAGACCACCACCGGCAACCGTCGTAGTACCCCGAACACCACATCCGAACCATTGTAGTGCCTGGCCACCGCAGCCCAACCATCTGAGTATCCTAACCACTGAAGCCCAACCATCGTACTAGCCTGACCACACAGCCCAACTATCGTAGTACCCACACCAACAGAGTCCAACCATCGTAGTACCCTCACTACCGCAGCCCAACCACCGGAGTAGCCTCACAACCGCAGTCCAACCATAGCAGTACTCTGAGCACCACAACCCAACCATCGTAGTACCCTAACCACAGCAGCCCAACCATCGTAGCACCCGACGTTTAACAAAATAACCACGACTATCATAGCTGGGTAGAGAAATACATCCTCGTATTACCAGTGGTTTCTATCGACATCAATGTTAATAAACAATACACATTCAGATGTATATAATGTATATAAACACAAACAACTCCACACGCGCACAAGCACACCGCACTGCATACATACACACTCTACTGCTCTGCACTGCACTGTACAATAACACACACACGCGCGCGCACACATCACACACACATTCGAACGCACGCACGCACGCACGCACGCACGCACGCACGCACGCACGCGCACACACACACACACACACACACACACACACACACACACACGCACTGCACACACGCACACAGCACTGCATACAAACAAACAAACATACACTGCACAAATTAACGAGCGCATGCGGTCGTTCTAGTAATACTTGTGTGCTTCGTGAACGTCGTGAACCTCAAGTGCCCACTTAAATTACGCGTTCTGATTAATTAAGGACAACGCTAGGTTTTGTGGACATACGTGAATGCATATTTAAGTATAATTACGTTATGTTATGCTTGCGTGGCAATGTATACCCGAATGTATTCCTGTGTGCGTGCGTGCGTGCGTATCCAATACACACGCACACGCACACGCACACGCACACGCACACGAACACGAACACTAACACTAACACAAACGCACGCACGCACGCACGCACGCACGCACGCACGCACGCACGCACGCACGCACGCACGCACGCACGCACGCACGCACGCACGCACGCACGCACGCACACACACACACACACACACACACACACACACACACACACACACACACACACACACACACCACTGAACGGAAACACAGACACACACAACTCTACAAGCATGCGAACACAGTTCCGAAAATCAAGTATGTTAATATTTATTATGTCATCAACTCGCTGAACACAATTCGTTAAATTATGTAATTTTTTCTCTCCAGAAAATCAAAACATAACATGCTCCCCATCAAATGGCGGCCAAAACAATTGCATGGCGCCTTCATGCGCAAGGGATCCTACAGTCACTGGCACACGCATATGTTGACAGTCGGCCACTAGAAATTTTAATCTGGGCACAGCATAAGTGTTGTGTAGTCCTCAAATATGGCCATATCTCTGTTCAAAAACAATGTTGATAGAGTGCCAACAGTTGAAGGTAGGCGTGTAGGGCGCGACATTGCTGATGAGGTTCTCTCCGTCCGAACCATCGAGTAGCCCTACGTACAGACACGCGGCCAACGACGCCATCGCTACCACTGCCTTAAAAGCGGAAAAATACAAGAACTGTACAGGATGGAAGAAATTTATTTCTTACCACACTGACAGGAGTTCTAGTGTCATTTGAATTCCTAACTGTAGTATGGTGAACAGGTGTGTGTGCTCGTTTTCTTTAGAAACAAGCATCAACCTTCATCATATTACATGATATTCTACACGATTCCTGCAATCGTTTGCTTACTTTCACCTACCACTGTGATTGTCGGGGAATATTGGAATGTAGTCGCGTGATGTTGAGTGGGAATCCACAAGGCTTGTCCGTGTGTATTTATACAAACGTGTCGTATGAAAATGTGATGTTGCTATAATGTTCTGCAAATTACGAACCATGTTTATAAAGGGATCACATAGCCTATAACACAATTCACATCGTGTCGCTCGCATATTCACCGTGTCTCACTCACATACACAACGTGTCTCGCTCGTAGACTCATCGTGTCACGCTCCAAGAATCACCGTGTCTGGCTCGCAGATTCACCGCTTCACGCTCGCCACGTTGCTTCGTTTTCTTCAAATTGCGAGCCATGGATTTAAAGAGACCATAAAACTTTAAAAACAACACATCTTGTCTGGCTCGCAGGCTCAGGGTGTATCGCTAGCAGACTCACATTGTCTAGCACGGGACTTGTTCATGTTTGCCACCTTGATCCACTTGTCCACAGTTGGTTGATGCCTCAACACGTTGTTCAATACTACACTATATCGGTTTAGACGTCCTATGGACAAACATGACATTAGTACATTTAGAGAACGCGCACGCACGCACGCACGCACGCACGCACGCACGCACGCACGCACGCACGCACGCGCACCACAAACACGCACATACGCAGAGGCGCGCACCACAACCATGCACAAATATAAATTAATAAATATAATATTATTGGCACATTTCACTGTTTTCCGCCGACATTTTGTCACTCTTTAAATTTAATCCGTCATGAAAATAAGACGGTGGAAATTAGATTTAACATACGTGTAAGCCTGGACCTGTAACACAGATATGTGTGGCGCCGGAAACTATAAAGCCGTGATGACATCTGGGATTCGGTAAGTTCTTCAGCCACAGCCATTTTCCTTCGTCCAAATTAGAGGTTACATAAACCACTATGATTTTACTGACATATTTATAAGAATATGGTTAGAAAATGCAGTCGTTTTGAAATAAGTATAATATTATACACATATATGTAGATTGGAATTTGCGTTTATCACTAATTCACAAAACCGAAATCAGACGCATTTGGCGTGAGACTCACGCATTTGGCTTCCATCTCACGCACTCGCGCAGCTATTTGTAGATCTCACGCACATTGGTCGTTTCAATTAATAATTAATATAATCCCCTAGGTATATTTTTATCATCATCGGTGACGTCGCGCGTAATTGCCACTTTCACACACGATTATCGACAGACACCCCGCGTGACAACGCATGTCTCCCTGCCAGAGTGATCATGATCACGGGTATGGTCGGGGCTTGTTACGAGCGCTGGTCCCTCGCCTCGTTGGCACATTGACTGTCAAACTGGTAATGGACCGCCCACTGACATTTGAGCCAACAAACGATTTGCTTATTAAAAGTATACATGGGCACACAACCAGCCACATCCTAGTAGTACCAACCTTGAAGCATTTAAGCCAGACGTGTGCAGGTTGGGTTAAAATGCTAGACGTTCACCATGTCATTTTTACTTTCGAAGTTAATAAAGACAGTGTGATAATTCAACGTGATGACCAGTTGTGTTCTTACATGAGAATAACTACGGTTCCGAGTGTGCTTTCTATAAAACTTGCTGCGTTCTTTTGAAATCGTCTAATATTGTTTATGTTTAATATGTATGTGGTCCCAGAATACTGATACGAATGAAACATAGGGAATTATCATATATCACGATGTTACCTTAAATGTTTCAGAACAATTGAAAATATTTCGTCCCGTATTTAAATAAACCGCAACTTTATACATAATGAAAAATTTATCAATCTGTCAATTATTTCCAGTGTATTATCAAAAGCTGTCCCCGATAGAAATTTGAATGAATATAATTGCTTTCATCTGGTCCCCTAGTTGTTGGGAAACATAACACCATTTTTCAGTGTTTGTATCCTGCCAATATTTCTCGCATGTTCCTCTACACAACATGGCAGCTCTGGTCATAGACATGATAAGCTTTATGGAAATAACATACAATAAAAAAAATTATGTGTCAAACTGTGGTTAACTGTATGTCTTCATGTGTGTTGCTGTCATGTTGCTGTGAATTACGCTCGCCATCATTAAAGTTTATAACGTTATTAGGTATTTTGCTTTAGAAAAGGTCGAAAAAGGGTTATTTTGTCCCTGAGACAACCAAGGTGTGATACGCATGTATCATGTACGTAAATTATTTGCCATCACAACTCGTCCACTCTGCAAAATGTTTCAGAATGCTGGCGTTTGACTGAAGCAGATGAGAGATAATTATCAACCTTCCACACAACATATCTTTGAAACATCATGCCATTTTTCTGGCCACAAAAGATTTCTAACACAGAACTTCTGAAAGTAACTGCTCAGATTAACATGGATGACTTGTTCACCACAAGAATCAGCCAAGTTTTTACTAAACGACGATGACAATACGGCGATAACAGCTGTGAGGTAAACCCCGAAGGACAACGAAAACGAGGTAGACTAAAGAAACCTGCGACTTTTGTGCTCTCTAACGGTGGTTTGACGTGCCAAAGTAGATGAGAAAATAATATCATTTAAGTGCACCTATTTCATGTTTTATGAGTTCCCACAATGTCCCACAATAAAATCCATAAACTGCTCTTTTGAATTAGCGCGTTAGTATTGATACGCGATTGTTTCAACGCACGGCAAACGATTCGCGCGAAGTGCGTGTCGTACTTCCGTCGACAATCTCAAGCGATTTCACATTTACCTTGCAACAGAGGCGCCACGGGTTATTTCGGGCACCATATGTTCTAATTACAATGTAATTAACTCCAATTCTGATTGTAATACCCTATCAACTGAAACAGCGCTTCCGAATGAACTGTTGAAGGTCAGTGACAGCCACAAAGGGGTGGTACGGCTTCAACTGTATCGAAGCGAAGCTTTTGACATCGACCGACGTAAACATGCAGCTTACACGCTATTATGAAAACACGGGCAACATCTTCTGTTGGGTCGAAGGATATGCCTGTCATGGTTCGTTGCCTGTATCCAGCACAGACAATACAGTAGTTCAGCTGCCCGTGAACATTCAAGAGATCACCAAATGAACTGCAGCTAGTCCAACAAGGCTTAATTACTGTTGACCGACCAGCACGTTCTTCAAATTAGTTTCTTACATAACAGTCCAGGCGAAGTTGGTGCTTTTGTTGACGCACCTGACAAGACCCATTTGTGAAAGACCCCACTTGCTGGTTTGCATGGCTTCGGATTCAATACACATTCTTGGCCTATGGCACACACTTTATGCTTGATGCGGTGTTGTGCGTGATGTTGACAGCCAGTCGGGGAAAATTTGTGAAGACTGAAAAAGGTGTTCCAATACAAAGACGAACAAAAACAAAGTGTTCTTTATGTGTGCACAGGAACGTGGTGACTAGCAGGAAACAGCGCCGTGCACGGGTGGCATTTCCCTCATGGCTGGCACGGCGACACTCTGAGAGGTTGGTAATGATCGAGTGATGTGTATAACAGCAGCTAGGCGATGGAAGTTTATTCCATCATGCACTTCCTTTATCTTCATAGCTTGAAGCTTTCAAGTTTATGTATTGATTGTTGAAATGACTGTGTTTGTTTATTTATTTTTAAACTACGTTATAGCGAATCCACCTACGTTACAATATTGTGTCATATTATTTATTTTCTACATATCAATTGGTGAAATAACTCTGTATTGCATATCCTGTTTTAGATTTTGTGTACTATTTTCTAGGAAATATTTTTATTGTCGCTGTTCACGCGATACATGAAAGATGTTCATCAACGGACTAGCTGTCATGTGTGCCTCTTCGAGTCTTGCTAAGTGATCATCTACAAACAATTTCGGCTTTAATTATCATTATATGATGAAAAGCTAGGTTTGTGAATAAAGGTTAGTTCGGTATTGTATATAGATATGATCTATTCCATTGTTGCACATTTAATTGGACCGGCAATTAATGTATTTGGGCATATATTTACTACTAGTGATATTTAATGGTGACAGATTCGTAAATTTCAGATTACTAACTCCATACAGCCCCTTCTGGGGACAGTAGCATGCTAAAGCGCCGTAGTTGTATATTTGCCCCTTATTTGATATGTGTGCTATATTTATATTTGTAATACTAATACTTGTACATATAAGGGCCAAATAAAGAGCATGTGTCTGCTTGTCTGTTGTAGGCGCCATCTTAGGTAGACCACTTCCGGCGGATGTACATAGCTATGATTGAATATGCATAATTCAATATCAATAAAATGGATTAGTAATATTATATACGCATTTTGTATCGTGTATGCTGGATCACCATATGATGTATTGTATATAATAAACATTCTAATGAATAAATATTTTCA
>OY759264.1:24849349-24864349 GCA_963662155.1 Lamellibrachia columna
ATATATATATATATATATATATATATATATATATATATATATAATATTGACATTATTTATTTTCTATATTATCAATTGGTTAAGCAACTGAGCATTGCATATCCTGTTTAAAATTGTTAGTATTATTTTCTAGGTGTATGGTGTAACTTTTATTATTGCTGTTCACACGATACATGAAAGATGTTCATTTACGGACTGCCTGCCCTCTTTGTCTGATCGAGTCCTGCTGAGGGATCATCTACTATTTACTTACATAAAAAATGAGGAAACACACGCCTCCTCCAACGCACGCATACCGGATGCATCAGGTCCGACCCCCACCGCCCCCCTTCACGTACGCACTACTGGTAGTGGTGACATAACTAAGTCTATAATAAGCGGCTGGCAGCAGGTGCAAATATCAATACTTTCCATCAAAGCGGGAGGGTACAAAATCAAGATCCAAGTTGCAATGTGTTGACAAGATATTTGTCTAAACGACAACAAATCGGTGTCAAAATCGCTGACGTAGACGTAGAACTCTACTTCAGTCCTTTCACAACAACGATGCTTTCAAACACCTTACGACATCTTTCAAATGTGTTCCCCCCAATAGTTGGGTGGATGAGTAGAAAGAGTATGCACTTGTGCATACAATTTTGACACTGCATACATATACTACTTGGGACCCTGAATGTGTTTTGATATAGTGCGGATTCAACTTACAGCGCCACCTAGTGGTTGGCCAGACACTGTACAGCAGATATGTAAACTAATTACGATGACAACATGAAACTTAGCAGACACTTAGATAATATATTAACTTATGGTATCTGGCTATATAACCATAACAAATGTTACCATATACGTCGCATTTTTAAAGATAAATAGGTTTACGCGGGCAATGATTTTATATATTTTACTTTAGACTTTCTCCTACATTCAAAGTCAAAACAAATGTTCCCATATCATAAGAATAACTTCAACTAGAGCCTTACTTATGGTGTCAATAAATAGTTTTTCGATGAGATGATTTAAAATAGATTACTTTTGAGCTACTACGACATTCGTTTATCCGCCATCTCTAAACACGGCAAATATAAATGCCGGAGAAGGTCAAAAGTCAAATATTTGAAATTGTTTCCACCGAAAACCTGTGTTTTGACAATTCAGTTACGGCTCTAAGTGATGTAAGTAGTATGTATGTCTTTTTGAAGGCTTAAAAATGGCAAGATTTGGGTAAGCTTCTGATTGGTCGAGATAATTTTCACCACGGGGGTAATTGTGTCGACGGATCTCATTGGTCGAGAGCCGTCACGTGACCTATGACGTCACATCTCATTTGCATAAATTTACATTAATTAGCATAAATCACACCGTTTTGTAGTGAAACCGTCACCAGGGGCGCAACGTGTCATCCCCTATTATCGCCCCCGAGACATTGTTTTGCGGTGATATTGTCGCCAGGGGCGCTACGTGTCAAACGTGTCGACGGTTCTGATGGGTCGAGAGTAGTCACGTGACCTATGACGTCACAGCTATTTGCATAAATTAGCATAAATTACCAAAAATCGCACTCCTTTGCGGCCATACTGTCACCAGGGGCGCCACAGGGACTCATTATGATTGGTCGAGAGCCGTCACGTGACCTATGACGCCTATATTTGCATAAATTAGCATATATTGCACCCTTTTCTGGTGAAACTGTCACCAGGAGGCGCTACGGGTCAAGTGTGTCGACGGTTTGTGACCTAGTATCTACTGTTCTGATTGGTCGACAGCCGTCACGTGACTTATGACGTCACAGTTCCTCATTTGTATATCACGTGACTTCTCTATAGATGCCGCCATCTTGTTTTACCGCCATGTTGTTTTGCGATGATACGGTCACCAGGAGGCGCTGCTACAACGTCACAGTTCCTCGTTTGCATATCACGTGACCTCTCTATGGAGGCTGACATCTTGTTTTGGGGCATTGTTTTGCGCTGATACGATTACCAGACGGCGCTGCGGGGCAAGGTCGAAGGTCAAAGGTCACCGATTTTTATGCTGATACAATTATCAGTTAGGGTTAGGGTTAGTAACCCTAATTCTGACGTCTGTAGTGAACCCTAATATGGACCCTGTAGGGTTATTAACCCTAATGAAAGGTCAAAGGTCAAATATCGCCAATCTGTTGTACTTATGCAATTGCCAGTTAGGGATAGGGTTAGTAACCCTAATTCTATCGTCTTCGGTTTAATACTGACGATTATGACGTGCTTTTCGACACGTGTCTGGGTACAGAACCGGTATGAACCGGTTCAAACCGGTTTGAACCGGTTTCATGTAGTTTTTTTTCTTCTTTTCTGGAACGTTCGAACGACGTCATGGAATTTTCCACGCTCACGAAAAGAAACACCATCCCGCATTTTCACCCTGCTAGCAGACTGAAACCTAGCGGACGAAAGTTCGTGCATGCAGCGGGAAAAACGTAGCCGTACATGTAAGCTATGCGACGTATATCGCATCGTTGCATTATATCGAGAACCTTTCGACGTATTTCGTTTCGCGTCGACATATACGTACCACCTATTTCACCATGAGTCTGCAAAAACACCGCGAGGTCAAAAGGTCAAGGTCAAGGTCAACAAAACAAACACCGTCACTTTCTCGAACGTTCGAACGAAGTCACGCCTTTTCACCCTGCTAGCAGACTGAAACCTAGCGGACGGATTATGTAGAAGTGTAATGTTTAGTTCAACTGTTTCCTGCTTAAGCGGGTCAGATGTTCTGTTGTTGCGTGTATTTTGTAGTAATTCATATGGAGACTAAAACTGCTTAACATAGCCAACCAATCGTTTATATAACATCGTCATTATGAGTGGCGCCACCTTTAGGGAGTGTGTTCCTCTCGCAGCGCCGTTGATCGCTAGGTGTGCAGTTGAAGTTGTTTATGGTAAAACTCGGGTTGTTGTCAGTACATTCCATTATCGTCCATAATCAGCTAAGTGTGTATTGTTGAACTGGGGATCCCGCTAAAATTTACATAAAGCCTCAAGGAATTCAGGTAAAATATAAAGTTACCAAACTTACAGGCAAGTACGCGCGCATTCGCGCACTCTCGCACTCGCGCACTCGCGCACACGTGCACAAGCACACACGCACCGTGCACAAGCGCACACGCAAACACGCACACATGCATACACCCACACCCACCCACGTGCATAAACACACACGTACACAAGCACACACGCGCGCTCGCGCGCGCGCGCACACACACACACAAACTTTTTTGTAACACTAGTGCTCTCCGTGAATTTGACCAACAGTATATGACCAACACTATTGCCGTTGAACACAAAGAACGCATCGTACACGCGAAGAACATCTCACTTAACGACTGTTGTGAAGATACCTTTGCCTATTCATATATTTATTATCGATATCCGACCAAAACATGTATTGTTACTTTTATTAACGTTTTACTCTCACGGTGTGGGCATCTTCACCTTGGTCGCCATCACGACTGATCATTCTTCACATTGGACCCAACGTGATGAACATTAACGAGTGACAATACCTCGGTTGACCGCTACTCAGTCTGACAGAAGATATCCACAGACAGCGGACGAAATAGAAATAAAAGTAGGAACACAGTTATTGGTGTTCTTCCCAGTACCAGAATAACAATGTTGGGGCCTAATACTGGTACACACTATTTGAGACAGGGTGGTTTTGACTATGGTGGTAACCCCATACATTAACGTTTGTTGAAATAGGTTTGAGCATAAGCATTCACTGATTGATGCTTGGGCGGCTTACAAACATTCATACAAGAAACTACATCGTGTGGTGACAAAGAAGAACACATAGCGAACAATGACAAGCAAGAATTACAACACACAATGACGGACCAGAAAATAATACACAGAAATACAGCATAACATAGAGCCGTAAGATTCTCCTGAGCAGACAAAGAGGGACATCCAAATATTCTGCACCACATTTGTTACCAACGGTTCCAGAGATTTGATCATGTGAATAGTCATATCTGATTGTACATCTGTTGAAATTTCTCAATCACCAATGAACTGTTTGCGCGCTTTGGCAACACTCAAGTCCAACAAAATCTTGTCAAGTTTAATCCGACGCATGATGTCACATTCCATGCAGATCATAGTCAAATGAAACAATCTCTCCTGGTTCATTGTGGATCGGTGCTCATGATCGAGTAGCTTCAATTAGGAAAAAGACGTCGTGTTCGTATTTTCTGACGTTTTCTTCACCCTTCTCGTCTTACATCATTTTATGGCCGTGTCACATTCACGACTATTGCAAAAACGTTGAACGGAGCCCGATTCAAGGCACTGTGTGTGTGTGTGTGTGTGTGTGTGTGTGTGTGTGTGTGTGTGTGTGTGTGTGTGTGTGTGTGTGTGTGTGTTTATGTTTGAGTGTGTGTGTGTGTGTGTGTGTGTGTGTGTGTGTGTGTGTGTGTGTGTGTGTGTGTGTGTGTGTTTATGTGTGTGTGTGTGTGTGTGTGTGTGTGTGTGTGTGTGTGTGTGTGTGTGTGTGTGTGTGTGTTTATGTTTGAGTGTGTGTGTGTGTGTGTGTGTGTGTGTGTGTGTGTGTGTGTGTGTGTGTGTGTGTGTGTGTGTGTGTGTGTGTGTTATGTTTGTGTGTGTGTGTGTGTGTGTGTGTGTGTTTGTGTGTGTGTGTGTGTGTGTGTGTGTGTGTGTGTGTGTGTGTGTGTGTGTGTGTGTGTGTGTGTGTTTATATGTAAAGAGATTATGCGACGCGACTAACACAACTAAGAAAACAGTCTTTGTTTAGTAATAACATTTTTATGAATGAATTATGCAAATTCGCATATAAACATACACATCAATGAAAACGACATAGCTTGTCAGAAGAAAATACTAACTGAATCTCAATAAAAAACCATGTGCTGTCAAGTTAGCTAAATGCATCAGCTATCATACCAAGGGCATTTAGATAAACAGTAATCCCTGTCACTTTTGCAGTCAATATACTTCTGTCCGGGGCGGGTTCTATAAGACTTCCTCTTGAACGAGCAGTCTGTGTAGAACTTGAAGCATTTGTCGGTGCATTTGTGAGTGTAGAACTGTAAAAACGTAACAACTTATTAGCTTTTATTCTGTGTATGTGCGTGCACAAAAATGTTTCACCAACAATTTGAAAGATTCTCATAATTATATGTTTACATCATCATCATCATAATCCAAACGTCCGGAGTCCCATGATAGTTGTTCACCATACGTCTCCATTGGTGTCTGCCCTGCGTAACCTTTTTAGGTTCAGGAACTGTTTTCTCGAATTGAGACGCTAATTGTTTTGGATACGTTTGTTTGTTATGTTTAAAAGTGTGTCTTATTTAGAAAACCAAGCGTCATATGTGGACAAGGAAGATTTTTGCTTATCGACAGTCCAGAATGTTCTCCTCTTTTCGCGTAAACATA
This sequence comes from Lamellibrachia columna, assembly GCA_963662155.1. Taxonomy (NCBI): domain Eukaryota; kingdom Metazoa; phylum Annelida; class Polychaeta; order Sabellida; family Siboglinidae; genus Lamellibrachia; species Lamellibrachia columna. The sequence goes on from OY759264.1 coordinate 24,854,788, forward strand.
GTGACATTTTTTCCCCTTCTTTGTCAACATATTGCATGTGTCAGAGATATTTAATTTTTATATTTACCCACGCATCGGTCGGCTCAGGGCATAGTATTGTCATATTTACCACGGCACACATTAACATCTGCAACAGAGGAAGGGAACGTCGTGTTATCACCTTTGTCACTGACGTCGGCTATAACAACAGAGGAAGGAAACGTCGTGTTATCACCTCTGTCACTGACGTCGGCTATAATTTACAAGAAAGCAGCATACCGTAAGGCGTGAGATCCTGTTGTTGTCAATCGTAACATCGCACACCCGGCAGTAAAAGTGTTTCCAGAGTGAAAGGGTAGATTTGGTGACTGCTCTGTGCTACGCCCACTAAATTCTTACGATTCATATGTCAAGTGCTTTAAACTTTCGGCGAAATATGACATTTTCGCGACATTTTCAGCTATGTTTGCGAGGTGACCAAGACGCCATTTTCTTTCAAAAAAATCTCACGAGAACACCATTATACATGCAAACGTCACATATGCATGGCTGATAAAGTAATGCATATCTTAGAGGAAATTAATCACTAATTAAAAAATGGTAATTACCATAAGATGGCGAAACAAAACAGATCTTAAGATGAAAGAAATGCGTTGAATTCCATACGAAGGTAAATGGGTGGCAACAGATGGTTATGTTGTCAATAACAGTTGGCAAAATAAAATGCCGCTCTCATAACCTTGTATAAAATGGGGCTAAACCTAATTTACTATCACAATTGGAATCATCTATATATTATGTTCTACTTAAGTATTAGTTTGAGCTGCTCGTTTTGAGACCGTGTGAAAAAGCGACTTACCACCCAAACATCCATGATGCTTGAAGTAGATGACGGTTGTAGACGGAGAGAATGCGGCTATACATGGATAGATGTGACACAAGCTGTGGAATGTCTAAGTTGTCCACATGGATCAACACAGCAGCACGACATCGGGGCGACAGTGACCTAGCATCAGCGAAACGACGGTGACGTGATTGCTTCCATGAGGGCCTAGTGCCAAGATCACAACAACTTGGCATTGCACACAAGGAGAGCCAACATATCAAAGGGTCACTCCAGGTTATCATATCAGATTTAAAGATCACAACAACTTGGCATTGCACACAAGGAGAGCCAACATATCAAAGGGTCACTCCAGGTTATCATATCAGATTTAAAGGGAAACAAACGTCATGATTTTGGCCTATGCACCAGTAAGAATTATTAAAACATAACCATTTGCAAATACAATTAAGAAGGATATCACGCCAATGGTTTAGTAGGAAAAGCACACAACATGTTAATTTCGTGGGCCATGCCATATTGCTAGATAATCCTACGTCACGGGTGCGGTAGTCTCGTTCGCCAATTGAAAACATATTCGTAAACGCATACTACTATACTTACCAATACGATGTGGCCGTGCTGTTTGCGTCCACTCTCACCTTATGTAACATATTTATGTTGTTTACTAAGCTTTCTGACATATGATCCCGTTTGATTGAGACATTCCCTTGGTTGCATAAATACCGGCCGCGCTTAATATGTCACGTTGTAGTCTAGGTGTCATGAAACGGTCGGCCGAGTACCCCATCATAGTGATATAAAATTATAGACGAAACGACATTCAACATCGAGTTCATTGTTACGTTACACATTTTGTTAAAACTGTTCACGGAATGGAGGTAGGATAAGAAAAGAGTATTCGAAAGACCACCTCAAGGTGAGGGTTGAACTTGCCTGGTCAAAAAGAAGGCTTCGATTCGGTGAACAGTTTTGGATGAGGGGACGCAGAGGTCGTCCTTCATACACAGTCGGGCATGACACTTGCCTGGTCAAAAAGAAGGCTTCGATTCGGTGAACAGTTTTGGATGAGGGGACGCAGAGGTCGTCCTTCATACACAGTCGGGCATGAAACTTGCCTGGTCAAAAAGAAGGCTTCGATTCGGTGAACAGTTTTGGATGAGGGGACGCAGAGGTCGTCCTTCATACACAGTCGGGCATGAAACTTGCCTGGTCAAAAAGAAGGCTTCGATTCGGTGAACAGTTTTGGATGAGGGGACGCAGAGGTCGTCCTTCATACACAGTCGGGCATGAAACTTGCCTGGTCAAAAAGAAGGCTTCGATTCGGTGAACAGTTTTGGATGAGGGGACGCAGAGGTCGTGCTTCATACACAGTCGGGCATGAAATTTTGTTTTCATGCAGAACGTCGCCGAGAAGACTTGCTCGCAGAGATAGGTAGATAGAAATATCAACATTACCCCCACGTGCATTTCAGCCGCAGATAGATACGATATGCTAATTTTAGACAAGAACTTAGGAGAACAGCTTCAAACGCACAACGTGCGGCGGAGTCGTTCATGAACTTCCAAAAGTACCCTGCACGCCGTAGGTGAGAGATTCACACTGAACGGGTGAAATTCGAATCCAGCGCACCTAGTCCACAGAAGTATGTCTGAAACTCCTGCATGAACGTCGCGTGTGCCTGTACAAGTTGTTGTTTCCATGTCCCGTTTCTTCGCCGTGAAGCGCCGCCTTTATGTGACCAAACATGTTGAAGTTTCCTTCCTTGATTGTGCTGTGCGACCAGCTCTAGCGTCGAGGTGAATGCTTGTACGTTGTCCACAAAATCAACCACCGTGGTGAACCGGCGTTCGAGTGACTTGTTAGGCGAATACAAGTGGAAAACGATGTCGTTCAAGCACGCCAGCTTCAAGAGCCACCAGTGTTTCTCGACGAATTTTCGAGACTGCGGTCAAAGAATTCACCAATCTCCTCTTTCAGCGATTCCACTCTAAACCCCATGTTCCCCGTGAGAGCCAAAGGACTTCGGTGTGAAAGAGCAGCGCCTGTTGGTCTGCATCGAACTCTTGGTACAAGAACCATGTAACCATGTACTGAGGGCACTGGACATGATGGCGTTTACCAGTTAGACACGAACCGTTGCAACGAGGCAAGATTGGCTAACTTACAATCATTTAGGTACGAAGTACTTTAACTGGAGAAACTGCAGATCCTTTGAGAATATCAACTATTATTTAATGTCTGTTTGAAAAGAATATGTTTTCTGTGAATTTGATAGAATTACAGAAACATATTTCCTCCTTCGCGGACCACACAAAGTGACAACATTATTGTACCGTTGCACGTAACCGTAGCTTCAGCCGACCATTTGCGTACCCCTGGTCCGCGGAGGGACCGCTGGTCTAGGTGAACCGACTTCACAGAACTAGCATGAGCTTATCGGTCGCGCTGGTTCATATGTCAGCGCCCGGAGAATAATACATTCCACTTTGAGAACACGTTCTGAGTAAGCCACTGACGTGATATTCTTAATTTTAGTTGCACATGGTCAGTTTTTATTAACTATTTTATATGCATAGACACCAAAACCATGACTTTTGCTTCGTCTTAAGATGACAATGTATTTGAAACTACAGCATAATATGACGACGATTGTTAATATAAATGAGACATTTATTTGCAAAATGCGTTATATCCGTTTTGTATACTTTTTCCCATTGTAATATTTATTTGCGGTTACACAAAGTTAGTTACACGTGATCAAAGCGAAATACGTTAGACTGATCGTGTGCCCATGACTCAGCAGAGTTTACGTGCTTACGCGAAGTGTTTACACTATCATCTCATTCACTTTCATCGATGCACATAAACTGGGGTCGTATCAAAACGTGGTGAGGAGAGCTTTCCAACGCAACATTAATGGAAGTAACCACGAGGAGAGAGAGGGGGGGGGGGAGAGAAGGAGAGAAAGAGAGAGAGAGAGAGAGAGGAGGTGATAAAGAGAGAGGCGGGGGATAAAGAGAGCGAGAGGGAGAGATAGAGAGGAGGTGGAGAGAAAGAGTGAGAGAGAGAGAGACAAAGATAGATAGATATATATATAGAGAGAGAGATGGAGAGAGAGATGGAGAGAGAGGGAGAGATAGAGGGAGAGAGAGGGGGAGAGAGAGAGAGGGGAGAGAGAGAGAGATGGAGAGAGACAGAGGGGAGAGAGAGGGAGAGAAAAAAGGGAGGGGGGAGAAAGAGATATATATATATATATATATATATATATATATATATATATATATATATATATATACATATATATATATATATATATATATATATATATATATATATATATATATATATATATATATATATATATATATATATATATATATATATATGTATATATCATCTATATATATATATATATATATATATATATATTATAGATAAGAGAAAGGGAGAGGAGGGAGACAGAAATGCCACGACATTGGTGGTAAGTTTTACGACAAACAAACTCGAGAGTATAAGGTTGTCGTGTCCTGACAGACGAAATAGTTAAAATCGTTGTTACAGACAATGTCAGCGACGACAAATGAGCCCAAGAGCCGACTTAAGCAAAAGTGTTATGTGCGGAAATTTAAAACGTATCACCAATATACAAGTTGTTTTCAAATGTGTGACAGTCGGATGTAAACAGTTTTGGGAATTTCACTTTACCTTGACCCTTGCTGCATTCAAGTACTACTTATATTTGGTAGTGCTAATTATATGTAGCCACTAGAGGTTAGGCCCTTTAAGGTGAAGTAGGTTTGATGTCACGATTGAAATATATATCCATAGCAGAGACCATTTGAAAATATCCGAAGGAAGGCTCCCCAGAAACTTTAAAGAAGTGTAATTTATTTCATCGGATTTAACTGCAGAGTGGCATTTATATTCAGTGCAAACACATGTACGTGACAGGCGTACGTGAGACACATTGATTATTGTTCTGTTCCCAGATGGTTTTACACGACTGGGCATAGCATCTCGTTTAGTATCTATACGAAGATTGTAAAAAATCTCAGATTATTCTGTATTAATGAATTACGTTTAACGCAACGTAGACGAGCCAAAACATCGCTATTTTCCAGTATTGTTATCAATGTAACATTTACACAGCACTGCTAATGTACCATAAGATAAGACAACTGTAACAATCACGGGTAATTAAACGTTTAATGGTAATTAAGCGTCTAAGATATAAACAAACATCTGCTTAACATCAGAATGGACCCGCCCCTTCTTCATAGTGTTCCAAAAGTTGTGATCACCATGACGTTCACAAAGATGTTCTGTCGAAAAATATAATGCTTCAGCAACAAATATAACTTTCACCTTGTTTATAAGCTGACACATCAAATAGGTTCGGGTTATCTACGCAAAACAAAAGAAACAATGTAATGTTCTTTCTATCCACATTGTAATGTTTTGCGATCCTAGGAATTATCAGCATTTTCCAAATCATGTTTTGAATGGCCGTAGGATGTTCTCACGAGAGCCACTACACATTCGGAGGCGCCAGTTTTCAGTTTACATGAACCCACTTGTTGCAGGGCGGTACACGCCATTGGAAGTCTTCAACCTGAGGGGATACAACGTGTGGCTAGACTGGACCCGATTCTCCGCTGCCAGCATGTATGTATATGATTATTTTTTTATTGATATATGTTCGTATTAGTACCATTAAAACCCGCAACAAAGATGCACAGGATATAGATATGCTAGAAAATATACAAAGGATTTAGCCAATTTAGCTGTTTATAGAACTGAGAGACCGTCGCCATAAAAACAACTACAAATGTGATTTAACAACTGCAGATTAAGATTAAGGAGATTAAGAAAACACCATATATATATATACTATATATATATATATATATATATATATATATATATATATATATATATATATATATATATATATATATATATATATATATATATATATATATATATATATATATATATATTGTAAATTGAATGGTAGTGTAAATATTGAGTATGTTTTCTTCAAACTTACGCAAGGTAGAAGAAGTAGATAGCGCGACGCAGTGTTATGTTAGTAAAATAATAGTGTTGATTGAATGTCAGAAAAAAATACCAAATGTCACAGATGACACAAATGAATGGAGCAAAGTACTGACTGATTCTGCAAATGCTATTAAAGGGATTGATGACAACGATTGTTTGAAATCATAATACTTATGAAGCATGACATGAAACAGAAGTATTTTGGAAACTTTTTTAGCACAGAGGTAGTACTATTATTTTTTATTTAAATGATTTGCATTAGTAGTAGCAGTTGTATTGGCCACCCTACTCTCGCCACTTTTGGTTGTTATACACCATAGTATGTACTGCAATCATGCACAGTTATTTGCTGTGGAATATGGAAATTATTAAACATTTTATGTGTATTTCCTTACCGTTTCCTTCGCTCGGTTGTGCAGTTTTGGAATACTTCAAGCGCCGTCTTTGCGAAATGAAATGACGTACATTCGAGCACACACTATGGAACGTCGGAAAAGTGACCAAACGTGTTTTTGCACATATACCTCGTTTAAACGGTGCTAACGAATTGCGATCACAAACGGGATCGCGACACCGATAGCAAGATTGGAAGTTGCGTTTACACGACGACGTTACCTGTCGGGATTGAGATCGCAATCCCACTTAATTTGATCTTGATTGATTTCTCATGTTTTACAATTGTATTAAATACGTCGAAAAAAATAATTTAAAATAATAGTACTTTTGAAAAAGTAAAAAAATAAAAATGCATTTTGAAAGCACTTTTTCAAGAAATAAAATATTTTTTATTTAGGTTTCACCCAGTAGTCCTCGCAGATAATACTGCTGTAAATTCTCTATTGTCTACGTAACGTACATTTTAACCCATCATTGAAATGAAAAGTATATTTTTGCATTGTTATTTGCGAAAATATAAACTAAAACAACAATGTTAACCATCCCTGATGAGGACGCGTGAAAGTAATGAGACTTCCGCCGACTCCCAGATTTTAAATTATATCCCAAACTGTCCGTACATCCATTATATGTAATTATTATGTAGATAACTTTAAAATAGTTTGTTTGTTTTTGAAAAGCCGGAAAAAAGTATTTGTGTAAAAGTAATATCGAAAAAGTATATCTCAAATACATTTGCGACAAACAATTTTCTCAAGGAAAGAATTAGTTAAAAATATATTTTAAATAAACAAATATTTTTTTTTTATTTATTAATTTTATTTATGAAATACATATAAAATAAAATCGTAACCATCCCCGGGCATTTGTGCACACGCATACTTCAATTTCCGAATTGCGATCGCGATCCCAAACCGTTTACACGGCACACCTCGATCTCGACCCACCGCCGAAGTAGGATTGCGATCGCTATCGCGTTCGCAATCTCGATTTGAATGTTTAAACGGCACATATCATCTGCGACCCCAATCGGTGAGTGCCATATAAACGGCACATATTATCTGCGATCCCGATCGGTGAATGCCATATAAACGACACATATTATCTGCGATGCCGATCGGTGAGTGCCATATAAACGGCACATATTATCTGCGATCCCGATCGGTGAATGCCATATAAACGACACATATTATCTGCGATGCCGATCGGTGAGTGCCATATAAACGGCACATATTATCTGCGATCCCGATCGGTGAGTGCCATATAAACGACACATATTATCTGCGATGCCGATCGGTGAGTGCCATATAAACGGCACATATCATCTGCGATCCCGATCGGTGAATGCCATATAAACGCCACATATTATCTGCGATCCCGATCGGTGAGTGCCATATAAACGGCACATATTATCTGCGATCCCGATCGGTGAGTGCCATATAAACGGCACATATTATCTGCGATCCCGATCGGTGAGTGCCATATAAACGGGAAACTGTAAATATAAATAATACATTGTGCGTGGTTGCTGTGTATATTGAATCTTTAGGCCTATAATGGCAAAAATGTGCGAAAATAAGATGGGCCCGAATTTCAGGTGCCAAACGTTATAGTAGGCATTAGTTTATCTGCTAACGTTGATAATAACGAGGTTATTGTATTGGAAAAGGCAATATTGATTAGTATTAAAGTTACTTGTTGGATACATGACATTGAAGCATGTACTAGTTTTCATAGGAACCCACACGTACACGCCATGACAGCAATACAGTCTTCTGGAGTAGTAATGTCACCATTGTATTTTTTTCTATTTTTCATATAATTTATGCTAACACGGCAATACATATTTAAGCTACAGTAACTGATACATGGTTGTAGACAATTAAGCCATACGGCAGCTGCTGTCGACACGGTTATAACACGTTGTGCCGCGAAATGGATGTTAACGTTGTGATTTTTTTGAGTAAAATTCTTTTCCGATTTGAATGTACTACAAGTGATGTATGTTGACTTCAGACCAACAAACAACAAACGCAATAGAAAAAAAATTATATATATATATATACATATATATATATATATATATATATATATATATATATATATATATATATATATATATATATATATATACATATATATATATATATATATATATATATATATACATATATATATATATATATATATATATATATATATATATATATATATATATATATATATATATATATATATATATATATATATATATATATATATATATATAATGAAGTGAAATTAAAGCTACCACTGGCAGAAAACACGTATGTGCTGAAGGTGTGATTTAAAACTATATATATATATATATATATATATATATATATATAATATATACATATACATATATATATATATTATATATATATATATATATATATATATAATATATACATATATATATATATATATATATATATATATATATATATATATATATATATATATATATATATATATATATATATATATGTATATGTATATATATATATATATATACGCACACACACACATATATATATATATATATATATATATATATATATATATATATATATATATATATATATATATATATGTGTGTGTGTGTGTGTGTGTGTGTGTGTGTGTGTGTGTGTGTGTGTGTGTGTGTGTGTGTGTGTGTGTGTGTGTGTGTGTGTGTGTGTGTGTGTGTGTGTGTGTGTGTGTGTGTGTGCGTGCGTGTGCGTGCGTGCGTGCGTGGATAAAATCACACCTGCTTTTGAAATGAAACCCACGAAGCTTTACAGTGTCCCTGTTCTCTTAGAAATACATAGTCATCTCAAAATAGTGCCGAATCGTGAAGTGGGACGTATGTGGCCACGCAGTCGTTGAGCCAGATAAATGCCAAAACAAACATAACATGTCAAGCCAGCAGCAGCGTACGTGACTCTGCGCACGTGCGTACGTGACTCTGCGCACGTGCAGCAATGTCTGACGACTTCGAACCGTCAATGCTTCACCTGCCTTTGGCAAAACACTATCTGTTGCAATCTCCGTCGTAGGCTGCACGGCATTCCCCACTTGACACTGTTAACTCAACACTACTTATTGACGTATCAACACACATATAAACAAACACATACACGCACATTCACAGATAATGCTAGTGTTAAATACACTTGCGATGAATCTGCATATTCTATCCAGCATTAATTAATGTCCCTACTACAAAACAAAAGACTGGGAGACGGTGTCTTCAAAGTAGCAGCACCGACATT
>OY759264.1:24869349-24871849 GCA_963662155.1 Lamellibrachia columna
TTAGGGTAGCACTTTCTGTCCGACTAATCGGCATGACGGAATTTTATGTATAAAGTCATAATCAGTGATTGCGCTAATACAGCATCGCAGCTTTATAAAATAACACGTTTGTGTGAACCATGACACGATTTGAGGCAGAAGAGGTTCCAAGTTGCACGATTTGTTTGACCAATTCTAAAAATATCATCATCTCAAAATCTCACGATTGTAATTCTTCCTACGAAAAATGACACGAAACACAAATTTTTTAAATAAAAACTGCAAAAATAGTATTTGAACAAAAACTATGAAAAGGTATATCATATCTCCTTAGATACAACAAAAACACGTGTATATTGCTTGATTTTCCTTGTTATTAACAAACATTCGATGACGCGTTCATACATGCAATTATAAATCTCACTATTTTCACAACCAAAGCTAGTGAGATCTCATCTTTAGGAGTCAGATCACTTGGGACCTCAGAATTAGTTATTCTTACCCTTATTCACATTTCGTCTCCATGGCTACGTTGCAGCACAGAGGATCAATACAGCAGGTCGTCTTGTTCACGTTTCATTTGGTAGGTGGCAGCACCATTTGTAAATTGTCGCACAATAGGAGACAAAGTGATTCTCGTTTCGAGTCGGCAGTAGACGATTTAATTCACTTCCGGCCCCCAATTTGTGCATATCATGACATGTTAAAGGTATCTATGTCATCGTAAAACAAACCACTGATATTAGTACTATCATCACATTTTAATGAAAGTTGTTTTAATAAATACTATAAGTAAATGTGTTATTGTTTGTTCTCTCTGTTTTAATTCCAAATGTGTTTATGTGAAATGTGACAGTGGGCAGCGTGTCGTTGGGGACCGGAAGTGAACATATATGGGTAATTATAAGCAAATTTGCATAAAACCAACATGGCGCCAAACGAGACTATTGTGATCTATTCGCGGCCATTTTGTATTATCTCAGCGCTGACGATTCTTAATTTTATTTATTGGAAACCATGTAATTGTTTGCAATCTTAAAAATACAAGTAGCAAATATCCTTTACTCTTTTCAGCCAACTGTGAACGAGAAAAAGCGAGTAATAAAAACTCAATTCAATCACATAAATCAGATTGATTAATCTATTCTTCCAGAATTTTAATGCAATTAAACCAAACCATTTTTTACAATCAAATTAATTTTACAAAACAAACGTCTATTTCACGTGTACATTGATCAGATTTTTAACATGTTTTTTATATTTTTACAAATACCAACGACTAATTTAGTTATTCCTTGGTATAGCAATAGGCTGGCAAACTGGCAAACACATATTCATCTTGTGGACGTCCAGTCGTGGCAATGATGATGATGATGATGATGATGAAGATGATGATGAGTCTTACTTTAAGTAATGCTGTGAAATATATTATGTAATCTAGAAAGAAAGAAAATAAATAAACTGAAGTATTGTAACACTTGACATTTTCTCGTGCACCATCAAGTTCCAAACCGGCTTAGAGTGTTACTAGTCGAATGATATGTGTAATTAATACAGAGGTATGAGCTGTACTGGAAGTAGAAGAAGAACAACTGGGCGTCTGTGTACAAACAGTAGAGACAGGCCATTGTGTACGGTAGACGAATCACGGTCGATAAATTAAAATTGTGTATATGAATGCAGTAAAACATTTATGCCAAATCGGACAATAACACACTATTATAAAGTACGTCTACCAGTCTGTAAACAGTACATATGTAAATGACTACCGTTGCCAATAATTTGACTGTTTTTCCAAGTGTTGCTTCATTTGCTGTGACATGTAACCCCAGATTTTGGTTAAATGTCACCGCACGACCAGGAAAGAATAAGTTATTATTTTTATTTTGCATCAAAGTTTGTTTCAAAGGTAAGTCAGATACCAAAGACATAGACTTGTATACTGCCATTGACAAACTGGACCTAATTAACAAATACATTTTAATAGATTTGTTGATTTCGGGACCTCAAACCCCAACTTCCCCAGGATTCAATTTATAGAGGGTGGCTGACCTAATCCCCATTGTTTTTGAGTAGAGAATCCATCTTCCGTGTTGATCGTTCCGACAAAACGAACTTGATCTCAAGAAAATTCTAAGTTACGAATGCCTTCTTTTGCATTGGTATATGTGTGTGTATGTCTGTGTGTGCGTGCGTGCGTGCGTGCGTGAGTGTGTCAACGACAAAAATAAAGGTTGCTAGAAGAAGCATGGTGCTGTATATTTCGTTTGATGAGTTCATTCAGAATATTGTGCGTAGAACTCGTGTTCTGAGATTTTAGTTATAATACATTTATTTCCAACACTACATATATGCAGTGTATCTGCATACATTTCTAATGCAGAACATGCATACACAATGCTTATTTAAACCATGGTTACTCTAGTTAAACGTATTTGCGACACGCTAACGAGATATTGTGTAAGTATGTGATTAACTATATTGTCGCATAATTTGATTTGATTAGACTGGCTTCAGTAAG
>OY759264.1:24874349-24881849 GCA_963662155.1 Lamellibrachia columna
CCCCCACTTCAAATACAGAGTCGAGCCAGTAACTACCGGCTACCTGTGAGATGGAGCTTCTGGCCTACGTCACGTGCAGTCTCGGGTGCCACTCAATACGTCGTCAGTCTGCCATCTTTGCGACAAATTCCACGTTTCATGCGTATGTTTTATGCATCAAGGAACGCAACGCATTTGGGTAATTAAGGATAAATATTTAGAACAAGAGCTGTGATTTCATTTCAAGACAACTCTATGTTATTTTAGTTACCATTAATATATGAATTAGATATGTTATTGAATTAATATATAATAATAATATTAATATATTTATATATATATATATATATATATATATATATATATATATATATATATATATATATATATATATATATATATATTTTTATATATATATATATATATATATATATATATATATATATATATATATATATATATATATATATATATATATATATATATATATATATATATATATATATATATCATATATTTTGGAAAAAAATATTTGCACGGTTAGGGGTATATATTTGGTTATATTCCAACTTGAAAATGGTCTAAATTTGACAGATGTCTAATACGTGTTTCTTGGGGGGGGTCACTTAGCTAAAATATCTCAATGATGGTATGCTGGCAACGTATTAAGTGCCCCCCAAGCGTCTAGTCAACGAGTCCTTGACCTGACACTAGATGTGGACATCCAAACGTCCACATCCAAAGGGCAAAACTGGCTTGTGTTCACACGCTACTTAGCTTCATCTAAAGCATCGATATAATTCATAAGTTTATAAAATAATACATACATAATTGATACATAAACGTATTCTTTGTACGAATATCTATGTACTCTGGAAAAATGAAATGTGTATGTTGATTAATGTTGATTACTGCAATTGAATATATTCTGGAAAATGTTGATTAATGTTGATTACTGCAATTGAATATATTCTTGAAAATGTGCTCACTGAAATCCTATTCTCGTCTTAGAGAATAGGTGGAATCAATTATAACTTAATGTTTGCGATCGTTTTCGCAGGGAACCTCGTCCTGCGATCACAGTTCCCCAGTTCCAGTACATGTTTTTGTTGCGTAACATTGCATTCATAGCCAGGCGCGTTCTCGGGGTTTTGAAAATTGGACCGGATTTCTGGGATGATTCCTGAAAAACATTACAGTTAAAAAAAATTCTTAATGGGGATTCATTCAAACCCATGATGACTGATACTTAAAACAAACATCACTAACCTTGACGTAATAACCTTCTGGTTCTTGCCGATCACCAGACTTATACTTAGACTACAGACTTAGAAAACTTACCAAACAACAACTTCATACACGCACGGTGGCTGAGAGAAAGTTTCACTGGCCTCCTAATATCACGCTGAAGCGACGACTGCTGAAAACATCCGTCGGACCGAGTGTCGCAGCAACAAGTGAACAACTCGATCGCCTCGAGTTGTCATGCGTGACTATCGACACCCGTCGTGCACACCTTTTCCCAGAAACAAAATCGTCCAATTCCTGAGTGATACTCACGTGACGGTCCTACTATGAATTCGGAATGCACGCCCGGCTTCAGCGTTTTGAAAAGGGGGGTTCGGTCATACACAATCAGCCGGCGATTTCGGGGATGATTTGTGAAAAATTCTAACAAAAAGAACAACCCGAACAGTACCCCCCCCCCGCATAAAGGGCATGGGATGAAAAGTGCATTCAGTTTCTTAGGATGGCAAGAAAGGCGGCTTCAGTTGATCGGTTGTTTGCGTTGGTTATCGTTTTTCAGGCACTTATGTGTAGTCACGTATTCACACTTGTCTTCAAGTGTACATACGCATGCTTTCAGTCAGGCACACACACTGTACACAGGCACAGGCAGATGTTTTGTAGGACGATGTTCATTCGTATATAACTGATATTAAAATAGGCCTAGTACATAAAACTGCACAGGCCAGTGTTCTGAATTTGCGTTCACGTTCATATAGGTACTGTTTTACCATTCAAACTGGGGACTTTGCCCCCAGCCATTTCATCTGCGATCCACCACGTTCATCATTCAGAACGTCTTGAAATATTGCGCTATTCAATACATCACATCCAAAGAGGATGTCTTATTATTAAGTTGTACAACTTACGTCATTGCAACTGTGCCCTTGAGAAACGCAGCACTGTTTCAAACAAAAACGAACGTTTTTGTGGTTCCTGATACATTTTCAATACAAACGCTTTTGATAATTGTATGCAGTTAAAACTATTTGTGTTATACAATATGTATGTATACAGGTATGTGTGACGTGTCTAGTGCTATTGTGTAGTGAGTAGTTTCTACTGCGCTTCACTCTCTCGTTTCCAGTTACATCCACCAACTAGCTCCCTTTTTGTGGTGAAAGTGAACATGAGTTCGCAAACCTCCCCTGTTGGTACATAGCATCTCCATAGACAATACCCTAATTTAACCTTCCCGAGGTACACCACGGATACTGAGCATCCTGCGGCACATGCTAAACCGTTAAGTATCTGGGAACAGACTGGAGCCCCACACCTGTGCGTGGACACGCCCCAACTAACCAGTCCCCAACTATAGGCAAATAGTTGGGATGTCCCAGCGAGTGCCTGTCGTATGTACCTATGATCATCTGTGGTCAAAACACACCTATCATGTCATACACCAACGGAAACGGCCCCAAATCCCGGGCTTGCCACGCACTAGACAGCAATGTGACATATATGGGGGTGCTAAGAATCTCCCAGTCAACGACATAATGTCTACATCAACAGAAGATAAAGGAAGGAAGACTTCCATCGAGATACAGAATTTCAGAATACTACATCAGAAAGGGCAGCTTGATCTGATCTTGAACAAACTGGACAAATTACTGCAATTAAAGATCAGTGCCACCCCAAAGGGGGAAGAACTACAGGTTCAGGGAGATTTCAATGCAAAAGTGGGTGACGACCAACATTCTTCGTGACCAGAAGTTGTTCTAAAGTTTGGACTGCTCCGTGCGAATGACAGAGGACAACGGCTACTGCAGTTTTCTGTCATAAATGACCTCTTCATTGCCAACACAATGTTTCAACAACACTAGGAGAGCGACGTATATATATATATATATATATATATATATATATATATATATATATATATATATATATATATATATATATATATATATATATATATATATACGTCGCCCTCCTAGTGTTGTTATATATATATATATATATATATATATAAAATATTGAGAAAGCATCTTGGGAAATCTTGAGGAGAACACGGGATTGAATTTGGTGGATTTTATATTTGTCTAAAGCGTGGAATATTGATCGGATAAGTATTATTATTGCGTGTATATTAAACATAAACTTACAAGAGTCCTTGTTTAGTCAATAGTTGCTGTTAAAATTTAGCTATAGGAGTAATTTAGGGTAGTTTATATCGTAGGTCTCCGAGGACTCGGTAGCGCGAGCGATAATTAAGGGTTGTTGTTTTCAGTTGATTGGGTACATAATACGAGACATAATATTATTGTAAATAATTTAGTACATATTAAATATTGAAAACCTGAATATTTTGTTTTAGCAACATTTATTGTTAAAAGTTAGCCGTAGGTAGTAATTCAGTGTTATTTAAATAAGGTCACTGAAATTTCGTTAGCGCGAGCGATATTACGTTTTGTTAGTCAGCTGTTACATAGAAAGTAAGTTGCAAGGCAGTAGCTGTAAAATTAATTAAGACATAAGTAACATACTATAAAGTGTGTATTACAACACAAAAACAGTCTTTGTGAAGACTACCTAGTATAAATTGATTATAAACGGATTATAAACAAATACAAATTTAATTTCTAACATGGCGCCGTGCAAACGCCAAGTAAAGGCAAAACGTAATTTGATATGTTCTAGCTGCGACAGCTGGATAGACTTTGCAAAGTCCGGGTGTGTAAATTCGTGGGCGGAGGTGCAGGCGGATGATTTCCATTTCGTGTGTAGGGGGTGTACTACAGTGAAATATCTGCAGGAGCAGGTGATTGAGCTAAGGCGTATGATTTTGATGATGACAGGGCAGGGTGAGACAGAAGTGAGCAGAGGTGGTGAGAATGATGAGAGCAGAGGTGGTGAGACCGAGGAGAGCAGAGGTGGTGAGACCGAGGAGAGCAGAGGTGGTGAGACCGAGGAGAGCAGAGGTGGTGAGACCGAGGAGAGCAGAGGTGGTGAGACCGAGGAGAACAAGGAGAGCAGTGGCAATGTGAGGGAGAAAGCTGGTAAGAAGAAGAAAGATGACAGAAGGCAGAGAATGCAACAAAAGAGAGGTAAGCGGGTGAGTGGAGAGGGATTGCCAGGTGGTAAGACAATAAAGGTTGATGATATGAGAGAAAGGGGGCATACTAGTAGTGTGCAACAGGAAAGGAGCTTTGCTGATGTAGTATCACAGGGGAAAGCAAGGAAAGCCCGGGTATTTATGGGGGATTCCATCATTAGGAAAGTGGATAAAATTGTAAATAGAGGAGATGACATAACAGTATGCCTACCAGGTGCAAAAGTAGAGGATATAGCAGAGAAGGCAGGACAGGTCATGGGTGGTGGCACGGGAGGTGCTGTTCTCGTGCATGTGGGAACGAACAATGCAGATAAGGAGGGAACGTCAGCCATCATTGGTAAGTACAGGAGGTTGATCAAGACACTTAAAGAGGCACGAGTTGGGCAGATCGTATTGTCGGGGATATTACCAATAATGGGAGGCAGGGGTGAGGAATATAGGAACTGTAGAAGGATGGCGATCAACACACAGGTACAGAAGGTATGTATGGAGGAGGGAGTAGGCTTCGTAGACATGTGGTTAAACTTTGTGGGAAGAGGTGACTTTTTCATGAGAGATGGACTTCATCTGACATGGAAGGGCGCTGCAGTTCTTGCGTGTGAGTTTGTCAGAGTTGTCGACGAGGGCACAGGTACCATAGATTATTTAAACTAGATGCGCAGGGGGAACTGACAGAGAAAACTCAAAGGAGTACTACTACAAATACACATCCAAAGAAATGTTCACCAATAATTTCAGACAATGAACTTAAATGTGTATGCTTAAATGCCAGGAGCATAGTAAATAAAAAAAGTGAGTTAGACATTATGGTAGCAGATATTGATCCTCATGTAATAGGCATCACAGAATCATGGGCAAATGAAGATATAGTAGATGCTGAGTTAGCACTGACAGGCTATGTAATGTTTAGGAAGGATAGACGAGAAAGAAGGGGAGGTGGAGTAATTTTGTATATTAAAGAATCTATCCAAGCATATGAAATTACACTGAAAAGTGAAGCAGATACTGTGGAAGCAATTTGGTGTAACATAGTTACCAGGAACTCAACATTAACAATAGGAGTAGTTTATCGTAGTCATAACATAGGACAAGAGGAAGATGTAAAATTACAAAAGGCGATAAGGGAGGTGAGCAAGGGAGAATGTGTTATAATGGGTGATTTTAACCATGGCCATATACAATGGGAATCATTTGAGAGTGTTGGAGGTGACGACCATCAGTTTCTACTTCTAACACATGATTGTTTCCTTACTCAACATGTCTTGGAACCAACCAGAGGTGGGAATGTGTTAGATTTAATTTTGTCTTCTCAAAATGAATTAGTTGACAATGTTAAAGTACACGAACCTTTGGGTTCAAGTGACCATAACCAAATCCATTTTAATATAAAAGTAAAAACAGGGAATACATATAAAAAACAATGGAGGAGGAACTTCAACAAAGGCAAATATAAAGTGATGAGAACATATCTAGCAAATATAGATTGGAATAACTTGCTGAAGAACAAGACAGCAACAGAATGCTGGACTTGTTTAAAATATGAGATTGAGGGCATTATTGAGAAATTTATTCCATTAAGAAAACAAGGGAAAAGATCCAGGAAAAAACACCTGTCAAAAGAAGCTATTAGAAAAATTGCTCACAAACAGATGCTGTGGAAGGTCTATATACACACTGGAAATATAGAAGACTACACAAACTACAAAGAGGCACTTAACCTAGCTACAACTGAAATTAGAAAATCTAAAAGAACCTTTGAAAAAAAATTGGCAGGTAATATAAAAAATGACAGCAAGAGTTTCTATGCTTATGTAAGGAGTAAACAGAAATTTCGAGATAAGGTCGGACCACTGGAAAACAACAGTGAAAACATAATTTCAGATGGGTTCCAAATGGCAGAGGTCCTGAATGAGTATTTCAGCTCAGTTTTTACCACAGAAGATATCAGCTCACTTCCAGTTCCATTGACTAAATTTGAGGGCAATAAATCAGAACATTTAGGGCAGTTATTTGTAACTCCTGAAATGATAGCAAAGAAAATTAAGAAGATGAAAGATAATAAATCACCTGGAGTTGATGGGATACCACCAAAACTGCTAAAGGAAATTGTTGTTCAAATTAGTACATCACTTGCAAACTTATTTAACTTGTCACTAGAAGAAGGAATAGTTCCTTCAGAATGGAAAGAAGCAAACATTATGCCGCTATTTAAGAAGGGATCGAGGAAGAAGCCAGAAAATTACAGACCAGTGAGTTTAACATCAGTTGTATGTAAATTACTCGAAACATTAATTAGAGACCACATGGTGGAATTCCTCATAAAACATAAATTAATAAATACATCTCAACATGGATTCCTAAAAGCAAGGTCATGTCTAACCAATCTCTTATGTTTTTTAGAAGAAATTACAAAGTGGGTAGACGACGGGTCACCAGTGGATGTTGTCTACTTAGATTTTCAGAAAGCTTTCGATAAAGTGCCACATCAAAGATTGTTACTTAAACTAAAAGCCCATGGTATAGGCAATGACGTAATCAACTGGATAGAAAAGTGGCTTACACACAGAAGACACAGAGTAATAGTAGATGTAAGATTTCAAACTGGAAATCTGTTTTGAGTGGGGTACCACAGGGATCAGTGTTAGGCCCTATACTGTTTTTAATATATATAAATGATTTGGAGGATGACATATCTAGCAAAGTACTCAAATTTGCAGATGACACAAAAGTATTCAGAAAGGTTACTAATGATACAGATAAACAAAGTTTATAGGATGATCTAGAAAAATTAGTTAAATGGTCAGAAAAATGGCAAATGTTATTCAATTTTGGGAAGTGTAAATGTATACACATAGGACATGGAAATATGGACGAGGAATATAAAATGGGGGATGCTGTACTAGGTAGAACCACACAATAAAAGGATTTAGGAGTAACATTTAATGCTGACATGAAAGTTTCAGAGCAATGTGGGATTGCTGCTTCGAAAGGAAATCAAATTCTAGGGCTAATTAGGAGAACTATCACGTATAAGGAGAAACATCTAATTGTACCCCTGTACAAAGCAATAGTTAGACCACATTTGGAATATTGTATTCAAGCATGGAGGCCATATCGTAAAAAAGACATAGATAAGCCAGAAAGAATACAACGAAGAGCAACTAAGATGATTCCAGGAT
>OY759264.1:24891849-24904349 GCA_963662155.1 Lamellibrachia columna
AGTCTTCAGAGAAAGCACATGTACAAGTTTATTTGCCTTTTGAAATGTCATATATTTAGATTTTGCTGTGTTTTATGATAATTTTTTGTTTTGAGCCATTTATTTATTTTTAAAAGTTATTTGTTAAAGTTTCAAAATTGTCATTGTGTATGTTATCGTTAAAAGTGTTTAAAGTACCAGATATGGTTGTGTCATCAGCATAGGTGGTAAAATTAAACATTTTACTGGCTTATACAAAATCATTGATATAATTATAATAATTGTTATTGGGAACATGTTTGATTTTATATTATCAATTTCAATATATTGTTTACGATTGTTTAGGTAGCCACTGAATAAGTTCAGATTGCTACCATTTATAACAAAATATTTTACCTTGTCAATTAAAATTAAATGGTCAGTGGTATCAAAGGCTTTAGAAAGGCCCAGCATTATGTTTATGGGTATTTCATCCTGATCCATTTGGGTCATAATCCTATCTATTAATTCCATTGCAGAATATTTCTTTGAATGTCGAAAAACCACATTGATGGTCAAAGAACAGTTTGGAGTCTTTTTAAATAAGATGACAATTGGTCCCAAAAAATGTTTTTCAATACTTTTGAAATATCTGGTAGAAGAGATATGGATCTATAATTATTCTATATTGTTGGCTCAACTTTTTTATAAATTGGAATTACCTTACCATTTTTTTTAATTTATCAAGGAACACTCCTGTGGTTAAAGCTTGGTTTGTTAATAAAGTTGTTATTGCTGGTTCAATTATTTTAGTAGTTTGGTGGAAAAACTATTTTTGTTGGGTAGATTATTTATTATTTATTTATTTATTATTCTCTTTTCGGTATATTCTTCAATTTTGTTAAATGTAAAAACATAGTTTATTATTATTTTCTAAATAATACGAATGATCATGAAAGCCTTTGTATTTAATATTGTTTGCCAGATTATTCCCTATATTAGTAAAAATGCATTACATTTTTTGGCAATTTCCAATTTATCTGTTAAAATAGAATTTTATTCTCTAAAATATGATTACTTTGCTACAAGAAAGCTCCTTTTCAATAGAATATTGTATGTTTTTAGATTAATCAGTAACATTTCATATTCTGAAGAACCAGGATCTGTTAATTTTAATTGTTTGTAATGTTTATCTCTGTGTCGAAGTGAGGCTAGCAAACCTTGATCGATCTATGTAGAATTTTTTATGTTTATATTTATTAAATTTAACTAATTTAGTCATCATATATTTATTTTTAGCTTGATTAATTTCATCGAGGATAATGTTATAGTTATGATTTGTGTCAACTGTTGGACTTATGTCTAGTTTCTCATATATTTCAGAAGAGAGCAAAACATTTTTTACTTTTAGCATTGCCTCTTTGTTTTGAATATTAATGTGTATGAATTTTGCAGGATGTTAGTTTTTCAGAGCAGTATCCATGATCATGAAACATGGTTGATGATCAGAGAATTGTTATATTAATATTCCTGCTGTATACTCTTACATATGTTTTGTTAAAATACGTAAGAAATGATCAATTAGTGTGCCATTACAGGTTGTAAAACCGGATAGGAAGAGTGATTTGGCTAAGAGACTAAATAACATGTCAAAGAACCTGCTACAATGTTCTTGCTCATTTAGTTTTAGCATATTTATATTATAGCCCCTGCAAAGATTATTGTTTATTATTTTGCATTGATGATATGACCATTGTAAATTCATTTATTAATTAATTATAATTTTCATTTAATGGCCTTGGAGGTCGCTAAATATTTCCTATTGTGATCGTCTATAATAAGCCTCCTCCATTTACTTGTATTATTTGCCCCTCCCACTGTTTATACGTGTTTAATTGCATATTTAATTCATAATTAAATTGTTGATCTGTATATATTATTAATCCACCTTTATCTGTAGCTTTTTCCTTGGGATATATAGTCATATCCACTTAATTGTATTAATGATGAATCATCCATATCAGATAACCAGCTCTCTTTGAGACATATTATACTAAATTTTAAATTTAAGGACGATAAGTCATTTATAAATGCCTCGAGTTCACCAAATTTTGCATTTATCGATTGCATGTTAGAGCTTAGAATACTTAAATGTTTATTATTGTTTTTGGCTACTAAATATTTTTTTTTCAAAATCACAATATGAAGATAGGCTTATTATAGGCAGTTCATTGTTTTCATCATTATTATTGTAGATATCTTAAATATGATTTAGACTTTTTTCTTAATACCACCTGTAAACAACAGAAAGGTTTCGTCAGTTATTTGCGTTTTTAATTTGGGTGAAACAATGTATTTTAATATGTAATAATGTTTTAATAAGATTAATAAAAAATAAGGCAGCCAAACCACTATACACATGTAAGATATTTTGCAAATGAGTGTTTGTTTATATCATGTGCATGTATCAATGGTACAGAATTCTCGGTGTAAATCAGTGCATAATTTTATTTTGTAATGGAAGTAACGATTGGGATATTTCCATGGTTGTGCATATGCAATTACTAATGTAACACAGGAAAAAAAATTAGTGCAAAAGTTAGATTTGGGAGTAAGGAGTGATTTTATGTGGTTCAATATGGTGTCGTTGAGGAACATAGATGTAATAATGAGATTAAAGGCAGAGTAAAAATAGTAATTATACATTTCTATTATACATTAGTTAATATGATTTACTTGTTACGTATCCAGCATTATTAATGTCCGGCTCGAAGCCTACTGGTTAAAGAAAATGATCATAATAATGATATTAAATTTATAAAGAAAATATAATTATACTTTAATATAATGTATTTGTTAGTGTGATTCTGTTGTTACGTTTCGATCATCATTAACTTTCGGCTTGGGTCTAGTATAAGCAAGATGTGGAACATGTAACATAATTTAAATGTACAGCATTATACACATCCGACTCGTAGCGTACTGGATAACGAAGTAATACAATTATAAAGAAAACAGAATTATACATTTATATAAAACATTAGTTAGTGTGATTATAGTATTACGTTTTCAGCATCATTGACATATGGTTTGTGGTCTAGTGTAACCTAGACTTTCGGCTAGTAACCATCTACCAATGTGTGTAAATTATTATTTCCTAACAATTGCATAGAGAAGAGAAGGAGGAGAGAATTAGTAGATCGCTTTCTGATCTTACATGTCTTACATTTGCCGTCCAGCAGTCATTGATCCGTCCATCTTTCTTCAGGGCGCGTGCTTTTCGCGACAGATCTGCTCGGCGCGCAGTAAGGTCTTCATTAATGAAGACCTTTTTAGCGTGACTAGCGTTGTAATATGAACTTGTAATATGAACTTCCTGACGCACTGGTACCGTGGACCAACGTGGAAAACGGTGGTTCTGGTTTCAACAAAATGTCTCTAAACGTGTAATCTCCAGTTAAAGGGTAGCCTAACTATGCTGCCACATTCACCGTCATCCATTGACCGGGACAACTGTAGGGGTGCAATTGACACACAGTATTCGCCAGCATTGTCTGTCCACTGCTGTGCGTAGCAGGGTCGGTAGGTCTAGATAGTTTTTGCTCTGGCGGCCCCGTCATCTCTTGCTGCACGTATGTATAACACAAACATATTTATATATTGAAATGTACTTACCGGCTTTCAAACACCTTTTTCTAGCCTCTGTTTTTAGCTTACGCAGTCTCTGGACGAACGATCACCGTGACCTGACCCGCTGTCATGATGTTGACGTGTCTCTAAGGCCCGCGACCCACACAAATAATACGACACGGCGACAAAATTATACAGTATCAAGTGTTTGCTTCAGATAATGAGAATGATTCCGTGAGCCACATGCACAGCATATTCTTCTGTCATGTCGTAGATGAAATCACGTTTTATTCCATTACGTGTGTTATTGTTGAATAATGTAGATTTTGTAATAAAAATTTCCGGGAAATAGCTGAAATGATGTGGAAATCGTATCTAGGACCCTGGAAGAGGCCATGATAACGTTAAAGGCTTTTTATATTCTTTCCGGTGTAGGCCACCCTCCTCTATAAATGTTGACATGTCTCTAAGGGCACTACGCGGATGGGGCGAACCACAAATATCACAACATGGCGACGTGAGTATGAAGTGTTCGTTTCAGAAAATAAGGATGATTCCGTGAGCCACTTGCACAGCCTGATCTTTTTTCGTGTCGTAGATTAAATCACGTTTTATTCCATTATGTGTGTAGCACTATTGTGCCCTCCACGGGCCGGGCTTTGGGTAATTTTTTTTTCTTTAGTATTACATTGTTGCAAATTGAGACCTTGCATGGAATTATGAATGACACCAGTGCTTTATATATTGGAACGTAGTTTAACCTCTTTTCAACAATGGTACTTCCAATGTTATAATTTTAATAATGCGCATTCTTTTAATAGAGACATTTCATATAATAGCAATGCTGTATTGCACAGTACATACATTACCCAGTACATATTACTACTACATAATACATACAGAATACAGATGTTACATATGCATATTTTTTGCATGAATGTAGCCTTTTGCAGAGATCTAATGGCCCCATAAGTTCACTTGGCTGGAAGTAGCCAGCCCAAAATGTTTACTTTATACATATTTGCAGAGGCAATCAAGCCATGATTAACCAGCAATGTATCACCATTTGACCCTACCTGTGGACATTCTATTGTCTTCCCTCCAAATCTTGCCTGCCTGAATGACCTGCCTGTGGCAACTGCCCACTGCCCAGTTAGTAGTTGGTATTTTTCAATTGTGTTAACTAGTGTCTACTGTTTAGTGTTTACAACTTCCCCAGTACAGATTCATTCACACTTGTACTAATTCACACATGTCTGAACCTGCCTGTCTCAGGCTAGTGACTGCAGGCCTGCTGGAAATGCCACTGGGTGTCAGTGCCAGTGGTGACATTTAATTGAAATATCAATTAATACCAAATTAACTGCCTTTACTGGTAACATTATTTAATTAAATTAAGTTAATTTAGTTGAGCTAATTCAATGAACAACTTAAATTAGGGTTATAGTTTGCATTAAGGTTAAGTTAGGGTTAGGTAAACAAATCTTCTACCCTAACCATAAGCCGATAAATTAAAGCCATATATAAAAATATGTTATAATATTTAATACTACTGATAATAAACAGTTGATTATTTTTCTTCAGGATATTCGTCCGTTTGAAGCAGTGGGTTGTGCTGGATTTCTAGAACTCGTCCAGCACATTATGGACAGTAGACTAGTAGACATTATACAATGCTCACATCCAATTTTTTAATGTTATTTCATAAAACAATACGTATGTAATACAGTTTATTTGAGTTTCGTTTTTATTATAACATAATAGGTTTATCTTTAAAAAAATTAACGGGCCGCGGGTTTACCCGTCTTTGGCCCGCGGGTATGGGCCGGGTCTGGGCCTGAAACGTGCGGGCTGGTCCGGGCCGGGCCGGGCCTGGGCCAAACATGAACGGTCTGTGACGGGCCTGGGCATAAATTCTAGTTTGCGGGCCTGGGCCGGGCTGGGCTTGAAAAAATGTTGCGGGCATGGGCCGGGCCTGGATTCTAACTGCTAATTGAGGGCCGGGCTTGGACTCAAATTATAGGCCCGTGCAGGGCCCTAGTAGGCTACCCCTGTTATAAATTATCGGCTAAATGGGCCACGGCCCAGTGGCAGTGACATTAAATGTGCTTGTTGTGGTACACAAACTGGCATATATGGTTGTGAATATATAAATGTATTTCGTTATAACATTATTTGTTATGAACATGTGTTCAAACTTATGTGAGTTTTTTTCAGTTGTTTGCGTGGATTATCGTGGTTCAGGCAATTGTGTGTACTCACGTATTCCAACTTGTCTTCAAGTGTTCAAACGCATGCATTCAATCAGGCACGCACTTTATACACAGGCAAACGCAGATGTTTTGTAGTCTGATGTTCATTCGTATATAACTGATATTAAGATAGTTCTAGCACATAAACATGCAGAGGTCAGTGTTCTGAATTTGCATTCACGTTCATATAGGTACTGTCTTACCATACAAACTGGGGACTTTGCCTCCAACCATTTCACTTGCCATCCGCCCCATTCAGCATTCAAAACGTCTTGAAATTATTGCGCTATTCAATACGTCACATGAAAAGAGGGTGTCATATTAAGGTGTACTGGTACCGTGTTTGTGGTGACCATGAGTAAAACGTTGCGGTTGCTGTTGATTGTAATATCTTTATACCGACGAGTAAGCCAAAACTGATCTGTACCCGAGCAGTGTTTGGAAATGTTCGCGGCATGCGCCATTACAGTCACTCAGGTTGGCGTATTCCATCGACTGACATTATAATTGTTAGCCAACTTTCAGCTCTACAATATATGGGGATCTTGGCTTTGCATTCGTGTAAAAATCGACATGTAAATAAGAATAGTAGACGCTCAAAACAGTTCGTTTAGACCTGTATTGTTTGTCCTTGAACACATTTGAGTGTACTAGAAACATTTGAATTGCTTAATACCTAACGTGACTAGTCAATAGCAGAATAAACTGCACGATTGGCTTGCAGTTAACAAACTGTCCTTAATAACATGACATGAAAATAGACCTTGAAAATATTTCGTTGAGGCCTATGTTGTTTTTCCTTGCAATTTTTTTGTCGTTATTGCGGCAACGGTGGCGTCTGTACTCCTCTGTGGGTACGAATCCACACTCCACGACATGGGCACCACTCAGCATATCAGCACTGCCACAACTTGATTATAAATTCAAAATAGAAGCGGAGTGATATAAATGTCTGGTTGGCTGGACAACGCCATTGTTGTTTACGACTTGTTGGCTGGGCAACGCCATTGTTGTTTACGACTTGTTGGCTGGGCAACGCCATTGTTGTTTACGACTTGTTGGCTGGGCAACGCCATTGTTGTTTACAACTTGTTGGCTGGGCAACGCCATTGTTGTTTACGACTTGTTGGCTGGGCAACGCCATTGTTGTTTACGACTTGTTACGTCATTGCGACTGTGCACTCGAGTAAATTAGTATAGTTTCAATCAAAGGGTTTTGTGTTTCCAGACACGTTTTCAATACAAACATTATCAACAATTGTATGCAATTAAAACTGAGAGATTTCTTGACAAATATTAGTATTTATATTATACGGTATGTTTGTATACAGGTATGTGCGACACGTCTAGTGGTATTGTGTAGTGAGTAGTTTCTACTGCATGCGCTTCGCGTTCTCATTTTCAGTTACAGCCACCAGCTAGCTCCCTTTTTGGTGGTGAAAGGGGATATGAGTTCACAAACCTCCCCTGCTGGTACACAGCCTTTCCGTAGACAAGACTCTAGCTTAAGATCCCAGAGGTACACCATGGATACTAGGCATCCTGCGATAGGGATCTGGGAGCATACTGGAGCCCCACTGGTGCAATGTGCAATGTTCTGCGTGGACATGTTCCGACACTCACTAATCCAGTCCCCAACTATGAGCAAACAGTAATATTTGAAGAACACCTCAAATACAGAGAAGCGTGAAACGTACAGATATAAGAACAGACTAGTGAAGAAAGTAATATTTGAAGAACACCTCAAATACAGAGAAGCGTGAAACGTACAGATATAAGAACAGACTAGTGAAGAAAGTAATATTTGAAGAACACCTAAAATACAGAGAAGCGTGAAACGTACAGAGATAAGAACAGACTAGTGAAGAAAGTAATATTTGAAGAACACCTCAAATACAGAGAAGCGTGAAACGTACAGAGATAAGAACAGACTAGTGAAGAAAGCGATAAGAACCCACAAGAAAAAACAACTTGAGGAAAACATATTAGTTATGGAGGAGAATATTTCAAGAAACACAACATCATAATTTGTTTTAGAAAGTGCAAGAACTCAGCACAAGCCATATAAACCCCTCAACGTTGTAACGGATGGTGATGGAAAACTAAAAACAGCTCCAGATGAGGTGTTCAAACGCTGGGAAACATACTTAGAGAAACATCTTAACACGAACTGGTCAAGATCAGAGGAACTGATGAGGAGAGATGGCAACATTGACACACATCTATCAAAGCAGCAGTTTGGATTCAGGAAGAACAGACGGACAGTAGTTGCTGTATTGTGAACTTCATGGCTGATTTGATACTATCTGGAGAGGGACATTGTGGAAGTTGTTGAGGTCTACTGGGTTGGATCCCAATATTACATCACTGATTGAAGCTGTGTATGATAATGTTGAATATGTAGTCGTCATCAATGGCCAACTGACATAATGGTACAGAGTGGAAATAGGAGTGAGAAAGTGTTGTTTGTTATCGCCTATCCTGTTCAGTTTGTTCCTGGAGTTCGTCATGGCAGACCTGAGATCAGAAGACTCGAGTGGTTTGGGCATGTTTGCCGTATGCAAAGAGATCACATCGTTAGGAAAGCATACCAACAATACTTCAAAGTACAGCGGAAGAGAGGAAGACCACTGAAGAGGTGGAGTGACCAGATCAGGAATGACACTGGACTCCCTCTAATGACAGCAGAGTCAAGTATGTCACACGTCACACACACACACGCACGCACGCACGCACGCACGCACGCACGCACGCACGCACGCACGCACGCACGCACGCACGCACGCACGCGCACACACACACACACACACACACACACACACACACACACACACACACACACACACACACACACACACACACACACACACACACACACACACACACATTATATATATCCACCACTATTATACAATCAATATGGGCATACAACCAGTCAACATCATTTGAACATGAACAGCACCCAGGAATCAAGTGAACTGATGAAATCAACCGAACCACTCGCATTTCGATACGCAAACGTCTTTCTCCTTGGCACTGATTCAATCATGCATTGGCTGTAGTTGGTGAAACACGTGTTAGGGCATTCGTGGTTAAACAGCTGCAACCACAATAGTGTCATCGATGCTAGTGTGTACAATTTCCGATGTGCGTGTGTGCGTGCATGAGTGCGTGCGTACGTTCGTTCGTTTGTGTGTGCGTGAGTGCGTGCGTGCATTGGTCTTCGTGATTGAAGTTTTCTGTGTAAATTGGCGTCTTAGGTTTTGTGCAGGAAATCACGTTGATGACCGCAACGCTTTTGGCTAATTAAGGTTATATATTTAGAACAAGAGCTGCGATTTAATTTCAGGGCAACTTTATGCAAGTTTAATCAACATTAATCTATGAATTAAATATGATAATGAATTAATCTATATCATGAAACAAAATGTGCAGGGTATATATTTGGTTGTATTCCAACTTAAAAAGGAATAATTTTGACAGATGTCTAAAAGGTGTTTGGGTGTCACTTAGCTAAATTCTCTCAATGATGGTACATGACAATGTATTGAGTGACCCCCCCACCACCGGGGCAGCCAGTCGCCGAGTCGTTGACCTGACACTAGTTGTGGACATTCAACTGTCATGCGTGTTGGCTCTTGTTGACTCCAGTTCTATTTGTTCGCGGATGTCTCTTTATCTTTGAGGCAAACAGTCGCATAAGCGTTTATGTACACGCGCTCATCACATGCGCACACATATCTTCGCACCGTCAATTCGTGTTACTAAACATGTGAAGGGAAGTTTTGTAACTTGAATAACGTCCCCGGGATGACGTCATTGTGTGTTGGTGAATGTAATCCTATCTCTGTAGCCGTTATATTCAATATGGACGAGAGGCGAATTAAGAAGAAAGTTAGTAAGAAAGATAAAACTATAACATCTAGAGACAACATGAAAGATTTGGGAGAAAATAATGATAGAAATAAAATCCTTTATTATCTAGCAGCATGACTAAGAAAGAGCACGACATAACTGTTGAACACACACTTGTGATTGCGGGAAATGGAGGATCACTATCGCACACGCCTGCAACAGACACGGCACCTAGTGATGATGGGGATGAGGATTAAAATAGAGGTGGACTGTTTGAAGAGATACCTTGAAAAGGTGAGTGAGTATGTGAACGAGTGTGTGGGAACTGACCAAAGCATGGCAACAACAGGTTGAGACGAGCGGAAGACGTAGGTGTGGTCCATATTATGAAAATGGCAAAACACGCCTGTGCACATTTGTTACGTGGCCTTATCTAAAGCATCGGTATAATTCATAAAGGGACTTAACTTTATACATAAACGCATTGTTTGCACGAATGTTTACGTACTCTGGAAATATGAAATAAGTATGTTGATTAATGTTGATCACTGCAATTGCGTGTTTTTTAATGTGTTCACTTTACTCGTCTTAGAGAAATGTGGAACCAATTACAATACGTGTTTGCAAACCTTTTTCGCAGGGATTTCTGGGATGATTTCTAAAGAAAATTACAAATTCTCCCAAAAAGTACCCCTCGAACCCTCACTCTCTAGGGAACGGCATGGAACGAGAAGTGCATTCAGTTTCTTAGAACAGCAAGAAAAGTGGCATCTGTTTCACCTGCAAACAACGAAATACTTATAACTTGTATATGTCTGCTTTAAAACAAAACAAAAATGTTAATCGAGGCACTGACCGGCAAATAATATGTCATCAGTGTGCATGGCTGACGTCCAGGCCAGGCCGTGGACCAACGTGGAAAACGATCGGTTCTGATTTCAACAAAACATCTTTAAACGTGTAATTGCCAATTAAAGGGTAGCCGAGCTATGCTGTACATATGTATAATACACATATATTTATATATTGAAATATACTTACCGGCTTTCAAATATAAGAAAACTGTCATTTTCTAGCCTCTATTCTTAGCTTGCGCAATCTCTGGACGAAGGGTCACCGTGACATGGTAGTTGACACGTTGTCAATATGTTGACATGTTTCTAAAGGCATTAAGCGGACGGGGCGACCGACATGCACGACGACATACTTATAAAGTATCAAGTGTTAAAGGGTAGCCGAGCTGTGCTGTATGTATGTATAATACAAATACATTTCTATATTGAAATATACTTACCGGAATTCAAATGTAGGAAAACTGTCATTTTCTAGCCTCTATTCTTAGCTTACGCAATCTCTGGACGAACGGTCACCGTGACATGGTCGTTGACACGCTGCCAATGTGTTGACATGTTTCTAAAGGCACTAAGCGGACGAGGCGACCGACATGCACGGCGCCATTATTATAGCGTATCAAGTGTTTGTTTACGAGACGAGAATGATTCCGTGAACCACTTGCACAACATAATATATTGTTATGTCGTAGATGAAATCACGTTACATCCCATTACGTGTGTTACTGTTGAACACTGCCTGGTTTGTAATAAAAAAAATTGGGAAATGCCTGATATGATGAAGAAATCGTATCTAGGACCCTGGAAGAGGGCATGATAATGTAAAAGGCGTTTTTCATATTCTTTCCTATGTAGGCCACCCTTTTAATAAACGTATGGGCGCGGTGGCGTGGCGGTTAGAACGGCGGACTCTCAATCGAGAGAACCCGGGTTCGAATACTTTTGCTGCCGTTTCGAAGCTTTGGCAATTTCGTTCATCCCACGTTGCCATAATTCACCCAGCTGTCAATGAGTACCCGGCTACAGACAGAGATGGACGTCTGAACGAGTAGTCTTCGCGCAGTAATTGCAGCGAAATGTCGAAATGACGTTGGAATGAACAGGTCTGCCAGGGGTGAAGTGTAAGCGCTTTGAACAGTCCCAAGGACCGACCTAGTAACTTTAAACATGCCTGTTGTGGTAGACACGCTGGTGTACATTATTGTGAAAACATGAATGTGTTTCGTTATTACGATATTTGTCATGCACATGTGTTTAAACTTAGCATGTCATCAAAATATAAAAAACACCCCTTTTAGAATTGTCCATACAACTTATTATAATATATAATACTATAGAATAATATAACAAACACACTTGTTGACTCGTGTCGTAGGGGCTGACTCGAATCTGACGTTTTGACTTCACATGGAATTCAGGAAAATGACTCGATACTTGATTTAGAAGTAATTGACTTGAGATTAGACTTGCAAGTTAGTGACTGGCCAACACGTCTGATAACAACACGTTTTTAATATATTGACATTTGTTTTCGTCCATAATGTGGTAACTATATTGTACACTATGACAAAAAAATTAACCAGCTATTTGAATTTGTGCACGATCATTTTTAACCATTCTCCAAACAACATACAGATACAAAATTCGAAAATACGTTGGTCAGTTGTTTGCGTGAGTTATCGTGCTTCAAGCAGTTATGTGTGCTCACGTATTCACACTTGTCTTTAAGTATACATATGCATGCATTGAATCACACACGCATACAATACGCAGGCACACGCATATGTTTTGTAGGCCGAAGTTCACTCGATATTACTGAGATTAAAATAAGCGTACCACATAAAGAGGCCAGTGTTCTTGGTTTGCGTTCACGTTCAAACAGTCGACTCAAAAGAGGATGTTATATTAAGATGTATCGGTATCTTGTGTGTGGTTACTAAATTTTAAACTTTGC